>WFAB01000992.1:1640000-1647500 GCA_018977245.1 Lethenteron camtschaticum
AAAAACGCTGATCTCTACACGCCGCGCCACACACACGTACTCATTTACGACCGAGTCGACCTAGGGGAGAGGCGCGGAACCAGTTAACAAAAATGTCGCCACCGGGGGAGGGGGCGTTTGCGGCGGGGGGCGGCGGGCGGGGGAATGGTCCGTCGCTCAGCGCGCGGCGCTAACCGCTGCGCCACCGCTCCCTTTCTCCCCCCCCCCCCGCCACCACGCAGTGACCACGTGCAGCGACCGTAGCATGTCGCCGGACCTGCAGGAGCAGGGCGCCGACGAGGCGAAGGAGGGCGACCAGTCGGCGTCGTCCGACAAGGAGGCAGGAGCGGGCGAGGCGGAGGAGCAGAGCCTGGGAGCCAAGCGGCGGGGGCCCCGCACCACCATCAAGGCCAAGCAGCTGGAGACCCTCAAGGCGGCGTTCGCGGCCACCCCGAAACCCACGCGGCACATCCGCGAGCAGCTGGCGCAGGAGACCGGCCTCAACATGCGCGTCATTCAGGTAGGCTGATGATGCTGATGCTTGCTGCTTCCTGCTGCTGCTGATGCTGCTGCTGCTGCTAGAGATAGCGTCTCAACATGCGCGTCATTCAGGTAGGCTGATGCTGCCTGCTGCTGCTCCCTGCTGCTGCTGCTGCTGCTGCTGCTACTGCTGCTGATGCTGCTAGAGATAGCGCCTCAACATGCGCGTCATTCAGGTAGCCTGCTGCTGATGTGGTACTAGCATGGCCGGAGCAGGTATGCAGGTGCTACTGCTGCTGCTGGTGCAGCTGTAGGAAGTACAGTACTGGCATGGGGGTAGGTGGCGAGCGACAGACTGCTCGAGGACTGGTACAGCACGAGAGGGAGGGAGTGCACACAGGTGTGTGCGTGTTGGGTCATACAGGTAATGGTTCGTGGGCTACTGTGGGGATCACACAGGTGTGTGTGCGTTGGGTCACACAGGTAATGGTACCTGGGCTACTGTGGGGAGCACACAGGTGTGTGTGTGTTGGGTCACACAGGTAATGGTACCTGGGCTACTGTGGGATCACACAGGTATGTGTGCGTTGGGTCACACAGGTAATGGTACCTGGGCTACTGTGGGGAGCACACAGGTGTGTGTGTTGGGTCACACAGGTAATGGTACCTGGGCTACTGTGGGGATCACACAGGTGTGTGTGTGTGTTGGGTCACACAGGTAATGGCACCTGGGCTACTGTGGGATCACACAGGTATGTGTGCGTTGGGTCACACAGGTAATGGTACCTGGGCTACTGTGGGGAGCACACAGGTGTGTGTGTTGGGTCACACAGGTAATGGTACCTGGGCTACTGTGGGGAGCACACAGGTGTGTGTGCGTTGGGTCACACAGGTAATGGTACCTGGGCTACTGTGGGATCACACAGGTATGTGTGCGTTGGGTCACACAGGTAATGGCACCTGGGCTACTGTGGGGATCACACAGGTGTGTGTGTGTTGGGTCACACGTGTACTATGGGAGGGGGGGCACTCAGCACAACCTTCTCTAACCGTGCCCCCTACAACACCTGGCAAGCCCCAGGGTGGTGGCGGGGCAGTCACAAGTCCAAGTTGTCACCAGGTGCACGCCTGCTTAGCTTGCGAGGTCCGGCGAGTTTGTTTGGTGTGAGAGTCGATTGGTTGCAGTATAATAGAGTAGAAACACTTCTTAACGGATAATAATCGCTTAACGACGGACCTCCATAGAGCCCAATGTGTCGTGTGTCGTGTATGGTATTGTCGTTTATAGTAGTGTATAGTGTAGTTTATATAGTAGTGTATAGTGTAGTGTATCGTGTAGTGTGTAGTGTATATAGTAGTGTATAGTAGTGTAGTGTATGGTATTGTCGTGTATAGTAGTGTATAGTGTAGTGTATATAGTGGTGTATAGTATTGTCGTGTGTAGTAGTGCATAGTGTAGTGTATATAGTAGTGTATAGTAGTGTAGTGCATAGTATTGTAGTGTATAGTGTAGTGTATATAGTAGTGTAGTGTATAGTATTATAGTGTATAGTGCAGTGTATATAGTGGTGTATAGTAGTGTAGTGTATAGTATTATAGTGTATAGTGTAGTGTATATAGTGGTGTAGAGTAGAGCCCAATGTGTTCGTTTACCGAACATTCCCCTGTTAACGTTATAGGTATGAATTAATGCATTTATTAACCATGTTTATTTTAATAGTGTGTGTTTATCGTGTTGTTTGGTATCTGTACGTATTGATATCCATTGTTTAACATCATAAAGTGCGTTTTGGGGGTGAAAAGGGGCAACTTTCGATGCGATCGGAACGAATTTATTTGGTTCTTTCGGTAAAGTCACGTAGATAGAAAAATAAAAATAAATAAAATAAAAACTACGACGTTTCCTAGACTCGCTGAACGACCCAATCACTGAACCAATTGCGGTCGTTAAGAGGGTTTCTACTGTACTGTGTATACTTTATGTGTTTACACATTCACATACCTATCGTTACACATTATCACCTCTAGACATTCAAACATTCAGATAAATACCTGTGTATGCGCATGCATTTGCACGTGCAGCACTGTGCGCTTGAGCAAACATTCCAATTAACACACAGACACTTGTGTTGGCAGATTGTGATTGAAGCACACACACACGATCAGTCACCTTGCAAGAAAGGCAGTGTCCGATTGTTTGGCGTTCATTATCAGACTGTAGCGCGACACGCACACACGCGCAGACACAACAAAGATCAAAGATCCGCCCGTGTAGCCTTAACAGACTGTAGGAGCAAGTGCTATTAGCGAGCACCTATGAAGGGCGGTGGGTGGCCAATACCACGTCCGGCCGCCTTTGTCTCCCCAGTGGCGATGTTTACACACCACTGCGCACCAGGTACTCATTTGAGGCTGAGTCGACCTAGGGGAGACGCAGGACCGGTTCTGATAATAATCGTCACCGGTGTTGGCCGCGAGCGGGAATCGAACTCGGGGAGCCGAGTTCGTAGCGCAGCGTAGCGCTTAACCACTGCACTACCGCTCCCCAAAGACAAAGACCCCCATATAGCCTGGAACAGACTGTTGGGGCAAGTGCTGTTAGCGAGCACCTATGAAGGCCGGAACGGCACACGAAGGGGTGGGTGGCCAGCACCACGCCCGACCGCCTTGGTCTCCCTAGTGGTGATGTTTACACACCTCACCAGGTACTCATTTGAGGCTGAGTCGACCTAGAGGGAGGCCCGGGATCGGTTCACTGGTGTTGGCCGTGAGCGGGAATCGAACCCGTGTCGCCAGGTTCATAGCGCAGCGTGCGAACCGCTACACTACCGCTCCCCACACACACACGGGCGCGCAGACACACACACGTGATTAAGAATAATTGCCTCTCAAAATCTAATAGACTTCAAGCAATGACAATCACTTACTCGAATCGTCTGCGATCATTATGCCACTCGGAGTGCGGTCCCCGCCTCTCCCTTCATAACTCTTCAACTCAAGGGCGGGGGGGGCTCCCTGCAATTTTACCCGCGACCTCAAAGACCGCTCTGATAAACCGACTCGCGCGCGTGTTTACGCAGTTTTTGTTTTTATTCATTTTAAAAAACAAGCAAACACGCAAAAAGACAAAGGGCATTGGTGCCCCGTATAGCCTGAACAGACTGTAGGGGCAAGTGCTGTTAGCCAGCACCACGCCCGACCGCCTTTGTATCCCCAGTGGCGATGTTTACACATCACACCATGTACTCATTTGAGGCTGAGTCGACCTAGGGGAGGCCCAGGACCGGTCCAGATAATTCACTGTGTAATAAAAAAAAATGTTCCTGGGTAGCAAGTGTTATTTTCCGATTGCTTATGCCTCAAAAGTACAGAAGATAGCTATCATTACCCACACACTTTGCTTTTGTGAACAGGACAGTGATATTTTGAAATGTGCCTATTTTCAATGAGAAAACGTGTCATTCCTTCACATAAAGTCCTGGTCACAAAAGCAAAGTTTGTGGGGAATAATAGCCATTTTCTATACTATCAAGGCATAAGCAATTGGAAAATAACACTTACTACCCAGGAACAAACATTTTTTTGTTACACAGTGATATATATTCGTCACTGGTGTTGGCCGTGAGCGGGAATCCAACTTGGGTGTCCAGGTTCGTAGTGCAGCGCGCTAACTGCTACACCACCGCTCCCCACCCCCCAATCACTCAACTCATTCGTCAAGAACACTGCTGTGTGGCATTAGATTTTTTTGAAAGAATGTCTATTTATAATAGGTGACGTTTCAGGCAATGGCCCTTCTTACAACATTATTGTTTTTGTGCCACGCCGTTTTACGTGCAATGGAAGGCCCATTACCCGAAACGTCGGGCTATTCCATATTTGATATAAAAACGAGTGTTTGCTGTTGTTAACTGCTCTTGTGCACCACTGCCAACGCAGCAGCAGCGGCAACATGAAAATGTTTGTTTTGTAATTCAATCTCCGCTTATGTATTAATTCAAATCAAGCAGGTGGGAAGACAACGGTCTAGCATGCGCGAAAACATTTAATAGAAAAAAAACAAGTAATACGATAACGAGGAATGCAATGCACCAAGTTTAGTCCGCGAATCGTGACGCCGTCCAGACAACGGTGCCTCTCAATCGATGTGGGGGGGGGAGTCGATGGCTGGCGCGGATCTTGCTTTTGAAAGCAAAATGCTTGTCCTGGCTTCGCCTGCCGCGAGCGTCATCATCACGGCGTGGCCTCGTTCCTCCGCTCACTGACACGCGTCGAGTTCGTGTCTCCCCGTCGGTTGCGACTGTGTCACTTGCTCGGGCGTGCTCACTGAGCTCACTTAAACTCACTGCCCACCTACGCTTGTTTCATTTTCAGCCAGGAAATTGTCCCACCCCACCCCCACCCCCACCAGCATCCCTGCCCCCCCTTGTTTGGGGTGCAGAGGGGGGAGGGCGTTGATGGCAAAGGAGTTCTCTTCTCCAAGCAGTCACAAACAATCACCGTACCGACCGCGCACGTGGCCCTGTGTAGGTTTGGTTCCAGAACCGGCGCTCCAAGGAGCGGCGGATGAAGCAGCTGAGCGCCCTCGGGGCTCGCCGCCACGCGTTCTTCAGGAACCCGAGGCGCATGCGCACCCTGGGCGGTCGCCTCGACGAGGCGGAGATGATGGCGAGCGGACCCTTCAACTACTACGGCGGTACGTTGGGAGGGGGGGTGGGTCCGGGGGACACGGGGGAGGGGGGCGGGCATGGAGACACAGAGGGGGCACGCGGGTTTGGGCGGCGTTGAGACAGTCAGGATACTGGGAAATGGTAACACGGGGACATGTGGTCATGGGGATGGGGGGAAGAATGGAACAAGAGGATATGGAGACGCAGGGATATGGAAGCAGATGGGGAAGGGGGCATCGGGACAGGGGGGGGGGCTAGGGGGGTAGAGTGGGGGGGGGCATGGGAGAATTGGCGGCACCCGGGGACATGGGGGGGGGGTGCATGTGGATATGGAGAAATGGGGACGTTGGGTCATGGGGGTACAGGGTGTTTGGATCGATGTTGGAATATGATGGGAAGACGCAGGGATTTGGATGTGTGTTGACACAAAGGCGCAGAGACACGGGGTACATGGCGCATGAGTGGGCAGAGGAGAGAAGGGGCCGAGGAGACACGCGTGTTTAGAAACACGCGTGTTTAGAAACACGCGTGTTTAGAGACACGCGTGTTTAGAGACACGGGCGACACGTGGCTCAAACGCGGAGGTGATGGGGCGATGGGTTTGGTGTGCGGTTGGTTGGCGCGCCGTGAGAGCGAGTGCGGTTAGCGAGCACCTATTAAGGTGTGATCGAAACCACACCCGGCCGCCTTTGTCTCTCCGCGGCAGTGCCGAGATGTGTGTTACACGACGGACTCGGCCACTCATTTAAAACAGCGAGTGGACCTCGGGAAGGCCCAACACGGGAGCAGGTAACGGGGGTTTGAGTTATTAACTCGATCCGCCGTGTTTCGTAGCGGAGTGCGCTAACCACTGCGCCACCCACCCCTCCCCCACACACACACACCCCCGTCCCCACTTCCCCCAACACACGCGCGCGCTCAAACCTCAAATCCACCCACTCACTCAACCAAACCTCTCCCCCCTCCCTGCCTGAACACAGACCCCCACCACCCACCACCCTCCTCCACCCCCCCATACACAAACCCGCTCGTATGAATGGGCGCGCTGTGTTGTGTTGCCCGCAGTCTGTGTGTCGGGAGGGGGTTGGAGTGGAGGGTTAGAAGGGGGTAGAAGTGGGGGGGGGGGGGGTAGCAGAGGGGGGTAAGAAGGGGGGAGGGGGGGGGGGTGTAGCCGGGCCCTCGGTGGCCGTGATAATATCCGGACAAAGCCGCATCTGCGGTCCCTTTTTGTCGCACATTCGGCGTCGGATTTGTTCCAATTACGCGTGACACTTCAAACGCAGTGGAGGTCAGTGTTCCCCCCCCCCCCTCCCCCTCTAAGCTCCCCCTTCAACCCCCCCCCCCCACACACACATTGCCCCCTCCTCCCCTCCCTCCTTCCCCCACCTCTCCACCCCCACCCTCACTCACCCAACACCCACCCTTCCCAAATCCCAACTCTCTCCTTCTCCCAAACCCTCTCCCTCCCATCGCTCCCCCCGCTCCCCCCCCCCCCACCTCGCGTGGGCTCTCTCTCTCTCCTCGCGTACAATAATTATATAATGAACAGCGCTTTGTCGATCTACTGCTGGATGAAGACTTCCCCGTACCTGGCCTCGTGTTGAGCCTCGGGGGTTGTTTTGACCATACTTCACCAGGCTGGGCAGTGCGGGTTGGTGACCAGCAGCAGGTCGCCACTGATGGTCGCCGTGGGCCGGGGAATCGAAGTCGCTTTTAACAAATGTGCTGACCACTGCGCCACCACTCGTTTCCCAGTCGCCTCGTAGAATTCACGGTCAGACCTCCCGAGCGTAGCAGGATCCTCCCGAAAACGAGTAGCGAGACTCGGTGAGGCTTTGCAGGGATGTCGATGCCTCGCGGGCCGATGTCAGACGCGCGTCTGGTTTTTCTTCTTTCGTGTGAACCCTAAATAAAGACGGGAATAACAATATGATAAACAATATTTCTGATGAAACACCACGAGGCTTTGAAGTTACGTCGAAACTTGTCAAAATGGCGCTATTGTGACGTCATCGGGAACGTGGTTGAAGGGCGGGGCATCGTAAATGTCACACTGTGCGTGGCCTTCAAATACAAATGAATATATATAATTGGCGACGTTTCAGGCAATGGACCTTCTTAGCACAGAAACAAATGTTTTATTTTCTTGGTTCTTTCGGTGAAGTCACGTAGAAGGGAAATAATAAAAGAATGAAAATAAAACATAATAAAATACAATTCTCGCGACGTTTCGGCCACAACGCAAGCAGCCGTCCTCAGGTGAAGAACAGGTCTGTCGGAAAGTCTGAAGACGCTGTCTTTCCGACAGACCTGTTCTTCACCTGAAGACGGCTGCTTGCGTTGTGGCCGAAACGTCGCGAGAATTATTGTA
>WFAB01000992.1:1652500-1696099 GCA_018977245.1 Lethenteron camtschaticum
TAGCATCTGCAGATGAATTGCGCCTTACAAATGTCAACTATTATTATGTATCTCCCCTCTCCCTCCAATGCCCGTCTCTCCGCATACAAACAATAAACAACGATTGTTGCAAAGCCAAATCAGGCCATATCCTCCTGTGAGTGCACGATCCCAGCGTTGATTCAGGACAAGCAAAACTCCGCCTGGACCGGTTTCGACACGCAGCGTATCATCGGCAGCAGCCACCCATTGCTATTCTGGGCGGCTCCCTCCCCCCATCCCTCACCCCCATCCCTCACCCCCCACTCCCCACCCCCGCCTCCCCCGCCTCCCCAGCCCCCCACCGCACCCCCGGCTTTTTAAATCGATCTCCAATTGAGAGCGGGAGATGCCAAACAGTCTCCCTGACGACACATGAAGATCTTACGGGCGCGGCAGCTGAATGAATGAAGTGGCTTTCTTACCCCCCCTCCCCCCACCGATCTCTCCTCTTCATCCCCCTCCGCCCCCCCCCCCTTTCACCCCCACTTGTACCCCCCCCCACGCCCGCCCCCCCCCCTACAGATCCTCGCACCCTCCCTAACGAACCCCCCCCCGCCCCCCACTCTCATATTCTTTGGGTCTTTCGGTAAAGTCACGCAGATCGGTTCAAAGAGAATAACAAAAACAACGACGACGACGTTTCGATCGCCACACGAGCGGTCGTCATCTCCACGACCACGAACTTCCACCTCTCTCGATCCTCGTTCCAACCGCGCCACCACCACCACCACCACCTCTTCCCCTGTTCAGTTTCATTCATTATTTATTTTTTTGTTGACAAATCATAACGCAACTTGGTGGGAGGGAGCGGCGAATAACCGCCATGACAGACACGCCATCCAACAGTGGATTGTGTGTTTTGTAGCGGGGGAGGGGGGGGCGGTGGGCCAAGCTTGGCGGTGTTGTGGTGCAATTGGCGGATGGAGGCGACTCGATTCAGACAGATCGGTGCCCAGGGGGCTACTGTATTTTGTCGGGATGACTCGATGTAAGCACTCATCGATTAATCGATTGGAAAAAAACGAACAAACTAAAATCCCCGGACATCTCACGCGCTAGAACCGATCGTTTATTTACGTTCCGTGCCGCGTGTCCACGCGCTGACGTGCACATGTTGCCGAGAGTGGAGCGGCTTTCAAAAAAACTGCAAGCGAACGAGAGGTGGGGCCTATAGAAGAAGGGGCGGGGCTAATGGGCAGGAGGCGTGGCCTAGAGAAGAAGGGGGCGGGGCTAACCGACAGGAGGCGTGGCCTAGAGAAGAAGGGGGCGGGGCTAATGGGCAGAAGGCGTGGTCTAGAGAAGAAGGGGGTGGGGCTAATGGGCAGGAGGCGTGGCCTGGAGAAGAAGGGGCGGGGCTAACAGATAGGAGGCGTGGCCTAGAGAAGAAGGGGGCGGGGCTAACGGGCAGGAGGCGTGGCCTAGAGAAGAAGGGGGCGGGGCTAATGGGCAGGAGGCGTGGCCTAGAGAAGAAGGGGGCGGAGGCTGCAGAGGTTGAAATCGCCATATTCTTAGGTTTTTTCGGTAAAGTCACGTAGGTAAAAAAAATTAAATTAATAAAAGTAAAATAAATATAAAATAAAAATCACGACGTTTCGGAGGCAACACAAGCTTCCGTCTTCAGGTGGAACCGTCACAGCACGATAGCTGTATCAAGTGATACCTGAAGACGGAAGCTTGTGTTGCCTCCGAAACGTCGTGATTTTTATTTTATTTTTATTTTACTTTTATTAATTTTTATTTTTTTACCTACGTGACTTTACCGAAAAAACCTAAGAATATGAATCCTTGCAGTCACGAAAGCTTCAAATCTAAAATTAAATCGCCCTGTTGTTGGTGGCATGGATCAGATCAGAATGAGACTCTTTATTTGGACTGGAGGGAGGAATCCGATGAGCTGTGAAGCTCTTTCGCAAAGGGTCAATTAGGGACGGGGTCGGCAAGTTACAACACCAATCAATGCACTGGAAATCGATAAACAACCTCGAGTGTTTACACCATTGGAACCTCATTTGCCAGTAAAAAATATGATAATTGTTTTTTTACCCTTCCATCTGGCAACAAACTGACACCTTTTTAACAAGGAGTCATGTTGTTTTTTTTGTTTGCATTATGACTGCAGGTATTGTGTCTATGCAAACACGACTCCTTGTAAAAAAAGTGTCAGTTTTGTTGCCAGATGGAAGGGTAAAAAAAAATTATCAACTCGAGTGTGTGTACAAGTACAAATTGCGTAAGTCGATAAATTGCCGCCGATTTGTTTTGATCACCAAACGCAAGCTTGGGCAATTTATCAAGACAACAAAAACAGTCTCCCAGACCAGGCACCAACACGCGATCATAGGCCGACTTGTGTTCGTTGAGAGACGCTGTCATATTTGCATGACGTGCTACGTGGTAGACACGTGTATAGACACACAAAGGCGGGTTGGGTGGCCAGCCTCACGCCCGGCCACCTTTTCCTCTCGAGTTGTGATGTTTACACCACCATCACCACCACCATCATCGTCGTCATCATCGTCACCATCACCATCATCGTCATCATCATCGTCATCATCACCACCACTATCATCGTCATCATCACCACCACCACCATCATCATCATGACCATCATCGTCACCATCACCATCATCGTCACCATCACCATCATCGTCACCATCACCATCATCGTCACCATCACCGCCCGCTATGTGTAGTCATACTCTTTGGCATATATACCTACGTGACTTTACCGAAAGAACCAAAGAGTATGGATTCCTGCAGTCACGAAAGCTTCAAATCTAGATGTGTAGTCATTTAAAGGCGCCGCTGAACTGTCCTGTTGTGTGTTCGGGACGATGACGCTAATCGGGACGACATCAACTAGGTGACCTCAACAATCCCGCGTGGGTTTGTGCAGTTAGCAGTGCCGAGTGACAGCCACCGAAAACACGCGGAGATGATGTTTAAAACACGCGGAGATGATGTTTAAAACACGCGGAGGTGATCTGTGCTTCTTGTGTTTTCAAATCCTCCTGATTGGTTGCGTTGGGGCGGGGGGCGTGGTTGACTCAGCCAATCATCCTTGCTAGGGTCGATACAATTAATTGGAAGTCAACAGTTTGGACAGAACTCCGCCCCCCCCCCCCACCTTCCGTCATAGTAATGTGGAATTTCCACCAATTGTTGTAAGAAGGATTGACTCAGGCCGATACAAATAATACGTAACATATTTTGTAGGAAGCGACTTCAGGTTGCTTTCGGATCTAGTTAAATGACTCATGCATGTAAACAGTCATTGATTGGCTGATACTATAGACATATATAGGGAGAGAGAACCGCAGAGCTTGGGAAATTATTGGTGGAGCCGGCTCCAGTTTGGTGACCCTGAGTGACTTCTTCTTGGTTCTTTCGGTAAAGTCACGTAGAAGGGAAATAATAAAATAATTAAAATAAAACAAACTAAAATACAATTCTCACGACGTTTCGGCCACAACGCAAGCAGCCGTACTCAGGTGAAGAACAGGGCTGTCGGAAAGACAGCGTGTGACTTCTTGCCATTGAGCCTCGATCGTGGTCTCCACCTGAGTTCTCGCCAAACAGCATCTGGTCATCTGTGACAAAGAGGGAAGTAATAAAATAATAAAAATTAAACATAATAAAATACAATTTTATGTTTTATTTTTATTATTTTATTACTTCCCTTCTACGTGACTTTACCGAAAGAACCAAGAAGATGAATCCCTGCAGTCACGAAAGCTTTAAATCGAAATGTGACAAAGAGCTTCATCATCATCGGCCTTTGTGTCTCCAGAGACAATTCTTTTGCGCCTCACAAGGTCAGCTGTAGGTTTTTGCAGCGCCTAGAATGACTTAGTAGGCCAATCCTTGCCACGGCACTTGCAAGTGAGTGCGGTGGCAACTCCAGAGGTGTTTGTTGATTTTTCTCAACGTCGCTCCCTCTTGGTCTGCCAAGCGGTGCGTCTCTTCTCCTCGCCTCTCCTGAGGCCTGTTTTCACAGCCTGCTGCCAAGCTGAGTCGGTCGCCGGCAGTTTCCCCCCAGTCATTTGGGTTGATGTCGCAGCTCTTCACGTCCCGTTTACAGACAAAGAGCTTCATAGCTCGTCGGATTCCTCCAGGCTCAACGGAGACTACGTTGCTGAAATACTAAACTTGACCCCCCCCCACCCTTCTCACCCCCCCGTATTGCCCACAGACTACCAGGGTGACTACTACGTCCCGGGCAGCAGCTACGACTTCTTCCCGCAAGGGGGGCCCCCGGGGCAGCCGCAGAGCGCGGCCGAGCTCGCCTTCCTCCCCACGGTGGGGGGGCTCGCGGGTCCCGGCGAGCACCCCCACCACGCTCACCCGCACCCCCACCACGCTCACCCGCACCCTCACCAGCACCCCCACCACCCCACCAGCATCCCCGGGCCCGACGCCGGAGGGGTGCCTCGCTTCGCAGACATGCTGCCCCACGGGGGCGCGGGGGGCCCGGAGGCGGAGGAGGTGGCGGAGGTGGCGGGGAGGAGGTGGGGGCGGTGGAGGAGGTGGAGGAGGAGGCGGAGGAGGAGGAGGTGGGGGCGGTGGAGGAGGAGGAGGAGGTGGAGGCGGTGGATCCGGACCAGGAATCCCATCGGGTCCTGGGGGGGAGGTGGGGGAGCGGACACCCCCAGCCCGGAGCCTCAACCCGGAGGGGGGCCGCCCCCACCGCCGCACCTGCACGCCATGGGGGTCCCACAGGGGGACGTGTACGTGAGCGCGGGGCCCAGCCCCCCATTCCACATTCCCGGGGCGGGACCTGGGCCCTATAACGGTCACCCGCTGGCGCACCCGGAAATGGGCGAGGGCACGGTCTGGTGAAACGAGAGGCGAAACATCAACAACAACAACAACAGCAAGAAAACTGTAGCACAGTGATGATGATGGTGATGATGATGATGACCGACACGTGACTCACCCGACACGCCCTCCATCTCTTCTTCTTCTTCTTATGAACTTTGACTCGTCAACCTCGTTGTCCGCTCACGCAACCGAACCAAAACGCAAGATGATGGAGGGCCCGTCCGGGAGTGGTGGGATTTGGGGGGTGGGGGTGGGGGGGCGGGGGTGGGAGGGGAGGGGCGGGGGAGGAGATGGTGGGTGGGGGGGGGGACATAACAAAACAAAACCTTTTAGAAGCCAAAATCTGGAGCTGCTGACCTCTATAACTCCTCGGGAATTCGTCCGTCCCGATGTTCATTGAAGATTTAAAAAGAAACCTCGACTCGAAGCCGCGATGAGCACGTGCGACTATGCGCGCGCGCGTGTTGTGTGTGTGTGAGTGTGTTTTGAAGAGGACTTTGTGACGTCACGAGTGGGCGTCGTGAGGGGTGGGGGGGGCGACTTGCGGGGGCTTTGGGGGGGGGGGTGAGGGGCGCGTTGGAGGGTGTGAACAAACAAGCAAAGCGACAAAACTAATAAACAAGCAAAAAAAATTATAATCATCAACATGATTCACAAAGCAAATACAATGACTCGTAAAACTCGAACAAACCCTTCGTGTAACAAAACAGTGTTGAGCCGGCCGGACGAGAGCGTTGGAAGAAGACCCGACACTTGAGCAGAACGAAGAGACCTCCTTCCAATCTGTCACGGCGTCACATTTATCAAACCTCCAGTGTTTTTCGCTCCCGTGGTGAGCTCGTTTATAGCCATTATGAGTCTATTGCGCGCTCGTATACGCGCGCGCGCGTGCGTGCGTGTGCGCGCGCCTGTGGGTGGGTGGGTGTGTGTGTGTGCGCACGCGTGTGTGTCTATCTGTCTGTGTGTGTGGGGGGGGAGCGGTGGTGTAGCGGTTAGCGCGCTGCTCTACGAACCCAATGACCCGAGTTCGATTCCCGCTCGCGGCTACCAACACCCAGTGACGATTATCTGAACCGGTCCCGGGTCTCCCCCTGTCGTCGACTCAGCCTCAAATTGGTGTGTGTGGGTGTGTGTAAAGATCGCCACTGGGGAGAGACAAAGGCGGCCGGGCGTGGTTCTGGCCATCCACGCCTTCGTGTACCGTGCCGGCCTTCGTAAGGTGCTCGCTAACAGCGCTTGCCCCCAAAACAATAATAATCTGTTATGGCTATACGGGGGGGGGATATTTGTCTTTGTGTGTGTGTGTGGGCGCGCGCGCGTGCGCGTGTGTGTGTGGACTTCTTATTTAGCGAATTTCTCTCGGGGCGCACAGCATTTTGGTCGGATGGAGACCCCCCCCCCCCCCCCGATAGCCACGATCAGTCGCACACCCCCTCGGAACAACGGAGCGAGAGGCGGTCGAGCCGAAGGGTCGGAGTCCGTTCCTCTGCCGTTCGCCCACCGGGTTCGCGGTCGCAACTCTGTCTGTCTGTCTCTCTCTGTCTCTTTGTCCTCCGTCTCTGTGTCTCTCTCGCAACTGGTTGCAGGAGACGTTCGCACACGGCATAAGCGATTCGATCGCGTGGAACCGCGAGCATCTGCAGCAAATACGATCGCTCAGGCGTGGACTGCGGCTCTTTTACTCGCGACTTCAGTATTGAGATTTGACGGATTATTGAGATTTATCTCCGGTTTTTCTTGGGGGGTGGGGAGGGGTGGGGTGGGGGCGGAGGGGAGGGGGTCGAATGTTTATTCAGTAATAATAATCACCACCACCACGACGACGACGATGATGATGATGACAGTAATGTTTTTTTTTCGTTTTGACGCGTGAACAGCAGCATTACGAACACGGCAATCGTGTCCGCAGTATTATTATTATAATAATAATTACATCATTGTCGTCGTTATTGTTGTTGTTCACCGCATCGCCACTGCCGTCGAGGGTTCCCTGCCATCGAACCGTCAACCACAATCCCAGTCCCCCTCCCCCCCAATTCACGGCGCTGTCCCATGGATTTAATTTGTAAGTCTCACTTAGCGTTTTTCCGGTCTCTGTTATTGGAAAGGAGACGCAGAGCTGTGATCGGCGAGGGGTGGTAGCGGGGGGGGGTGTAGAGGTTCAAAATCCTCGATCGCACGGCCGATCCGTGCCGCCGCCTGCTCGCTTCAGGCCTAATGGTCAACAACAGGTCGTCGTCGTCGTGAGTTACGACGAAAAACACTCGGATTTGTTTCGGCAAACTTACAAACATTTTGCTGCGCGCGGTCCGTGCGGTTGCGTGCGTGCGCGTGCGTCTGTGTGCGTGCGTACGTCTGTGTGGAGCTTCTTGCGGGGCTGCACCGCCTTGTCGCTCGCACACGATGATAGCGGCGGTGGTGGTGGTGATGTCCGACGTTTCGCACCACCGCGGCTGGCTGCCTGGCTGCGAGCGAGAGCCGTGCCCCGGGAAGCGAAACGTCGGGCACAAGGTCGAGGCGCCGAGCTGATCGCGCGGTACGACCCCGGAAGACGACGCGGGGAGAACCAAACCGTTTGTGCAGCGATCGATAATTGGGTTCTTTTGGGTGATGTCATCGTGTAGAATTGTGTGTGTCGTAACCCCTCCTCCACCCGACACGGGCGGTGAACAAGAGTGTCGCGTGAATCAACACGTGGCCTAATGTATGGCCGGTTCAGAAGCAATCCCGATTGTCTTTGTTGTTGTTGGAGATTAATTCATCTCGCAGCATTTGAATGGGCGCGAGGTTTCGCTGGAGATTGCAGCCAGCATCATCAGGTTGATAACAGGCGCTCAGTTCAGCCTGCGTCGGGTGGAGGACGCTCTACGACACAACATTGTTACTTTACACGATTACGTAGCGCGCAGCAGAAGAAAAAAAACAACCCCGATTATGAATCGTAAAATGGGTCGTGAAATAACTGCACAGTGTAAAACCAACTGCGCAGAGTATCGATACAACGACAATTACAGCTACAACAATTTTTTTTTTAAAGCAGCACACTACAGACTCGCCCTTACGCTGTGTGGTCTCTCTCCGTGATATGGCATCTCGCTTTCAGTATTAATCCGTTACTCATCACTCATCGCGGACACGAACGAAATTTTGTGTGTTTTTTTTTAAAGACCGATATTGACTTTCAGACATTCATCAATCTGCGGCTAATTGCTCAAATAAACTAATTTGGGGGGGGGGGGGAGAGGTGGCGGTTGTCACCTCCATCGATCCGGTGGTGGGAAATTCCACGTTATCATGGTGGGTGGGGGATTTAATTTAATCAAATAAAACAGTAACCGTCTATGGAAATAATTTGTTGAAACTTCCAGTGTTACTTTTTGCTAAGATCGTACGATTATAAATGATCACTTACAGTCTCTCTCCCTCTGCCTCTTTGCCAAAGCGCTGAGATAAGAACTTGGAAGGGGGTAAAGTGGCGATGGCTGCGAATTCTAACGGTGAGGTCAGTGCCAGGAAGTAAGCGGCTGCCGGTGGTGGTGATGTGAGTGGTGGGTAGTGGTTGGTGGTGGTGAGTGGGGTGGGAGTGGTGGTGGGTGGTGAGTGGTGGGGGTGGTGGTGGTGGTGATGTGAGTGGTGGGTGGTGATGTGGTGGTGGGTGGTGATGTGAGGGTGGGGGTGGGTGGTGGTGAGTGGGGGGTGGTGGTGGGTGGTGGTGGTGGGGGTGGTGGTGTGGTGGTGGTGAGTGGTGGTTGGGTGGTGGTGGTGGGTGGTGATGTGAGTGGTGGGTGGTGGTGGTGGTGGTGAGTGGTGGGTGGTGGGGGGTGGGTGGTGGGGGTGGTGTGGTGGGTGGGGGTGGGTGGGTGGAGTGGTGGTGTGGTGATGTGAGTGGTGGGTGGGTGGTGGTGGTGGTGGTGAGTGGTGGGGTGGTGTGTGGTGGGGTGGGTGGTGATGTGAGTGGTGGTTGTGGTGATGTGAGTGGTGGGTGGTGGTGTGTGGTGGTGGGTGGGGGGGGGGTGGGGGGGTGGGTGGTGATGTGAGTGGTGGGTGGTGGTTGTGGTGGTGGTGTGTGAGTGGTGGTGGTTGTGGTGATGTGAGTGGTGGTTGTGGTGATGTGAGTGGTGGGTGGTGGTTGTGGTGGTGATGTGAGTGGGTGGGTGGGTGGTGTGTGGTGGTGGTGTGATGTGGTGGGGTGGTGGTTGTGGGGTGGGTGTGGATGTGAGTGGTGGGTGGTGGTTGTGGTGGTGATGTGAGTGGTGGGTGTGGTTGTGGTGGTGATGTGAGTGGTGGGTGGTGGTTGTGGTGGTGATGTGAGTGGTGGGTGTGGTTGTGGTGGTGATGTGAGTGGGTGGTGGTGATGTGAGTGGTGGTTGTGGTGGTGATGTGAGTGGTGGGTGGTGGTGATGTGGTGGGTGGTGGGTGGTGATGTGAGTGGTGGGTGGTGGTTGTGGTGGTGATGTGAGTGGTGGTGGTGATGTGAGTGGTGGTTGTGGTGATGTGAGTGGTGGGTGGTGGTTGTGGTGGTGATGTGAGTGGTGGTTGTGGTGGGTGATGTGAGTGGTGGGTGGTGGTTGTGGTGGTGATGGTGAGTGGTTGTGGTGGTGATGTGAGTGGTGGTGGTGGTGTGGTGGTGATGTGAGTGGTGGTTGTGGTGGTGATGTGAGTGGTGGGGTGGTGGTTGTGGTGGTGATGGTGAGTGGTGGGTGGTGGTTGTGGTGGTGATGTGAGTGGTGGTTGTGGTGATGTGAGTGGTGGGTGGTGGTTGTGGTGGTGATGTGAGTGGTGGGTGGTGGTTGTGGTGGTGATGTGAGTGGTGGGTGGTGGTTGTGGTGGTGATGTGAGTGGTGGTGGGGTTGTGGTGGTGATGTGAGTGGTGGGTGGTGGTTGTGGTGGTGATGTGAGTGGTGGTTGTGGTGGTGATGTGAGTGGGGTTGTGGTGGTGATGTGAGTGGTGGTTGTGGTGGTGATGTGAGTGGTGGGTGGTGGTTGTGGTGGTGATGTGAGTGGTGGGTGGGGTTGTGGTGGTGGTGATGTGAGTGGTGGGTGGTGATGTGAGTGGTGGTTGGTTGTGGTGGTGATGTGAGTGGTGGGTGGTGGTTGTGGAGGTGATGTGAGTGGTGGGTGGTGGTTGTGGTGGTGATGTGAGTGGTGGGTGGTGGTTGTGGTGGTGATGTGAGTGGTGGGTGGTGGTTGTGGAGGTGATGTGAGTGGTGGGTGGTGGTTGTGGTGGTGATGTGAATGTTGCGTGGCGGTTATGGTGGTGATGTGAGTAGTGGTGGTGTTGGTGATGTGAGTGGTGGTTGTGGTGGCAATGTGAATGTTGGGTGGTGATGGTGGTCGTCGTGATGTGAGTAGTGGTGGTTGTGGTGGTGGTGATGAGAGAGATGCTCACGTGATCAGGTCTCACTCGCGATGTCACCTCCACGCCACACAACTCCAGATCTCACCAACTCACCACTCACCAGCTTACTCGCTCACCGCTAGATCAACACCCGATCACTAGCTCACCACCCGATCAATAGCTCACCACGTGATTACTAGCTCACCACCCGATCACTAGCTCACCACGTGATCACTAGCTCACCACGTGATCACTAGCTCACCACGTGATCACTAGCTCACCACGTTATCACTAGCTCACCACCCGATCACTAGCTCACCACGTGATCACTAGCTCACCACGTGATCACTCGCTCACCACCAGATCACTCACTAGCTCACCGGATTATTAGCTTACCGAAGGTTTACCACTGGATTACTCACCACCAGTTTGCCATCTTTACCACCGGAATCCGATCTTTATAACGTTTCTCACCGTCAGCTCACCACCTGCACCAGTGTATCACCACATTCAGGACAAGGTTTACTACGAGATTACTAGCGGTAAATATCACGTGACCCGCTAGCACACCGCCCTGACCAGCAGACTCTCACCTTCACTTGCTTTCATCACCAGCTTACCACTTTCATCACCACTTCATAATCACCTTAACTACCAGATCACCACGCGACCACCGCATCCTGCACACTTCACCACCTTTCACGATCACGATCACCACCAACAACCACAACAACAACTACCCCTCCCAACCACCGGGGCTTAATTGCTCACTCGATAGTGTCATGAAGTAAGGGGATGAGCATGCGTAAGGCACTACCACGAGAGTACAAGGTGACGGCCTAGCCATAACGCAACAATAACAAGAAATAATCCGATATCATTGTATCATATATTGCTGTAATCATAGACAAAAAACATACCTAGGACAACGTTAAATGCGAGCAGGGTGTAAACTGGGTGCCAACATCATTCCCGCTAACTGTGTCTCCTGGACTGTTCCGACTAAAAGTCACCATTTGATCATCACTGCAACCACCACAACCACCACCACCAACAACATCCCCCCCACCACCCGTGCCCCCACCCCCCCACCAATCTCAAGAAACTGTGAGGACAATTGAAGCACAAATGAAGTCGATCGGCCATAGAAACAAAAACAAACAAACGACAACAAAAAAAAACTCCTCGCTGCACCGTGAAGCTGCCACGACACGTGGGGTCGTGACGCGACCCCCACGTGACGCGACACCCACGTGGAGCTGGCAGGCAGCAACTGCGAGACGGGGCAGCACGGCGGAGGAGCTTTGGGGTTTTCTCGTCAAATTGAGGAGGGGGCGGGGGGGGGCGTCTCTTGGGGGTGTGGGAGGGGCTTAGGCATTGTGACGAACGCTGAGGGGGGAGGGGTCGGGAGTGGTGGTGGGGAGGGGAGATTTGTGGTTTGGAGGTGGAGGGTTGGGATGGGGTGTGGGGAGTGATGTTGACTCGACTTTAAGAAGTTGAACCTCAGCGATGTTGACCTCGGCCTCGTCGCGCGCGCGATGTCAACCAACAACAACGAGAGAGAGAGAGAGAGACGGAGAGAAGCGAAGGAACGAAAATCGGAACGTGCAAAGGAAAACCACCGAAACGGCGTCTATCTCACCTGGGAAATCGTTCACCTGCGTTTCCTTCTGGCAACTGCCCTTGCTCGACCTCCTTTCGACCGGCTTTCAGAAGCGACCTCTGACAATCGTGAAAAAATGACCCTGACACCCACCCCACACACGTCTTTCCCCACCAACCAACCACCCAACCAACACGCATCATCACCACCACCACCACCACCTAATCCTGGGACGCAGTGGATTGGCCACCACGGCCACTGATGACGACGAAAATCACTAAACCAGCCTCGTACCCCCCCCGCCCTTCCCAGGCCCCCAGCCCTCGCCATGTAAATCGTTTTATAATTATATTTAAGGGGTTTTGTCTTATCTATGGGCGCTTTCTCTGTCGGGTTCACCCACGCGCAAGGCGCCCTCCGTGGAGGTGTTTGTTGTTCGCGAAGGCAGTGTAAGCCCTTCCGTGTGACTTGGTCTGGTTATTAAATAAATCAATAAAACAAATCTTTATCGCTGGACAGAGTCCATTCTCTATCATCGTCATCATTGTGATGTGCTCGTTTGATTGTTGTTTGTTTGTTGTTGTTGTTGATGTTATTAAGTAAAGTCACGTAGGTAGAAAAACAGCTCTCTCTCTCGCTGTGTTCTCCCTGGCTCAGCAGTTCCACTGCTGGATTATTTTATCCGCCTGAGGACGACCGCTCGTATTGCGATCGAAACGTCGTGATTTATATATATTTTTAAATTGTTTTTATTTTATTTTTCTACCCACGTGACTTTACCGAAAGAACCAACGAGTAATGGATTCCTGCGGTCGCGAAAGCCTCAAATCAAGAGTGATGTATACATCATTGGTACCTCATTTGGCAGTAAAAAATATGAGAATTGGTTTTTTTTTACCCTTTTATCTGGCAATAAAACTGACACCTTTTAACGAGGAGTCATGTTTGCATAGACCACAATACTGCAGTCATAATGCCAAAAAAAACATAACTCTGATAATGTATGCACTGTCCTTGAAGTTGATTGGTCCACACCCGAGACAGCTTTCCTTAGAGCCTAGTCTCACATGGGTTGGACCAGATGACGCCAAAAGGCGCAAAACTCAAAGACAATGCACCATCAGAGTATGAGAGCTCGGGGTAAGCATTTACACCATTGGTACCTCATTTGCCAGTAAAAAATATGATAATTGTTTTTTTACCCTTTTATTGGCAACAAAACTGACACCTTTTTTTCCTAACGGGTGTGGACCAATCAACTTCAAGGACAGTGCATACATTATCAGAGTTATGTTTTTTGTTTGCCATACATATACAGTGGTGGTCGCATTGGTTATGGCCTTCACGAGTTAGTTCCAGTAGATAATAATAATAATAATACCAGCAACCTTGCACGTGATCCCAGGACGTGACGATCCTTTGGACGTGACTATTACAGGCGAGAGGATAATACGGGGAAAGCAGCCAGCCAGCCGGCAAAACTTTTTTTTCATAATATAGTCTAATATATAGATGTTCGTGCATGATTAGGATTCGGATGAAGTTCTAGCAGACGGATCATGACATTGGGACTTCGCTCGGCATTGATTCAAGCAATGGGCTCACTCCTGCTGATGAAACACTGGGTGTCAAAACCGGTCCGTGCAGACGTTTGCTTGTCCCGAATCAACGCTGCTGAAATTAAATGAAGCACTCCCAGGAGGATGTTCCGTGCGGCTGATGAGACGTGTAAGAAATGCCTTTTTAGCGTTACATTTAGATAGCTTCTCAATCTGGCACGCAAATAGAGTCCAATCTATGGGCACGACTGGAAAATATCTGAAATATCTAAATTAGAATTTGCCCCCCGTCACAACAGTGAATTGGAGGGGGTGGGGCATGTTGTTTTTCTGAACCCAAATTATGATGTGTTTTTAATTCGATCATTAAAATAGTCCACACAGACACACAAATAAAACCCGTATAGCCGTCACAGACTGTTGGGGCAAGTGCTGTTCGCGATCTCGCACCTATGAAGGCCGGCACGGCACACGAGGGGGTGTGTGGCCAGCACCACGCCCGGCCGCCTTTGTCTCCCCAGTGGGATATTTACACACCGCACCAGTACTCATTTGAGCTGAGTCGACCTAGCAGAGGCCCAACACCGGTTCAGATAATCGTCACTGGCGTTGGTGGCCGTGAGCGGAACCGAACTCGGGTCGCCGGGTTCGTAGCGCAGTGTAGCGCTAACCGCTACGCCACCGCTCCCCACGTTCACACACACATGTTCACACACGTGTGCGCAAAGTCGCTGCACCCCCAAACTGACCGAGTGGCAGCCAGGAGTCGGTGCCAAGGCGCGGGTTTGTTTACACGCGGGGCGAGTTGGCAACAGCCAGAAATCTCGTAAACAGCGACCAGGCAACAGCGGCGCTCAGCCAACCACCGCTCCCCCTCCCTCCTCCTCCTCAACACCCCAATGACAAAGATCCCCCGTGTAGCCGTGACAGACTATTGGGGCAAGTGCTGTTAGCGAGTGGCACATATGCCGGCACGGCACACGAGGGGGTGGTTGGCCAACACCGCGCCCGACCACCTTTGTCTCCCCAGTGTCGATGTTTTACACACCGCACCGGGTACTCATTTGAGGCTGAGTAGATCTATGGGAGGCCCAGGACCGGTTCAGATAATCGCCACTGTTATTGGTCGTGAGCGGAAATCGATCTCGGGGTCGCCGGGTTTCGTCGGGCAACGCGCTAACCGTTGCGCCACCGCTCCTCTCTACACTCCGCACTCCCCCACACAGTCATCCCGACGCAGCCATAAACAGATGTTGTGTTCAATGATGCACGTTGAGGAAGCACTTTTGTCTCTATATATATGTAATAAAGGTCGTTGAGGCGACTTCTGGACTCCGTCTTTTATTCAACTTGTATTACAGCTTTCCTTCACGCTGCTGACAGGCAGCGTGAGAGGGACAGATAGAGAGAGAGCACTACCACATGGCAACCCGGAGCCCCGCTCCCGCGTGGCCCCCTTCCTCTGTTCGTTCCTGTTCTGACGACGTGTCGTTCGTCTCCACTCCTATTTAATACCTGGGTCACGTGGTACGTTTCCACCAGTCCTGGTTAGCCTTCATGGAATATTCCAGGCTCCCTCGTAAGCTCCCGGGACCACGCCCCTGACTCATCTCCCCATTGGCTGTGGCCAAAGCCAGCAGAACTAATCCTTACAGCTGTCACCTTTCCATTACGTCAGGGCCACGCCCCTAGGCTTCCCCCCATTGGCTATAAACCAGGACCGGCAGAACCAATCATCATGACGAGTTGTGATACGTCAGTGAGCCGGATATATCCTCACATTAATACACATGTATGTATCCGAACTAGCAACTTTCTACCCGTGGCTACACCATCACACGAAGGGATGTAGTGTAATGGACTACAAAGATTTTAACATTTATTTTTTATTTGCCAAGGTAAGACCCACTGCCTCTATAGCTTATTTTCAGAAGAATGGAAAGAGATCAATGAGCGGGAGAGGGGAAGAGATTAAAATATAAGTAACGAGATGTGAGGGGTAAATGATAGCATCGCGACGGAGAAAAGGGAGCGAAGGGCATGTTGTTTTTCTGAACCCAGCTAGAGAAGGCTGCATCACGGCCTCGGCTGCTGCTGCTGCTGCTGCACGGAGGAGCGGCGTCTGTTTCCACAGTGGGTGGGGACAGGGGAGGGGTTCAGAGTGGGCGTGAGTGGTGTGCAAAGGTAGTGCATTGACGATTAAAGATACCTCTTATTGGTTATTTCGGTAAAGTCACGTAGAATGGAAATAATAAAATAATAAAAATAAAACATAATAAAATAATTCTCACGACGTTTTGGCCACAACGCAAGCAGCCGTCCTCAGGTGGAGAACAGGTCTGTCGAGAAGACAGAGTCTTAAATCGAAATTTGATGAAAGATACTTCAACACAATTAAAGTGTGTGTGTGTGTGTGCACGTACACACACACTCACACGCGATATCGGGGGAGCGGTAGTGTCGTGGTTCGCGCGCTGCGCTCCGAACCCGGCGAACGGAGTTCAATTCTCGCTCACGGCCAACACCAGTGACAATTGTCTGAACCGGTCGTGGGCCTCCCCTAGGTCGAATCAGCCTCAAATAAGTCCCTGGTGCGGTGTGTAAACATCGCCACTGGGGAGACAAAGGCGACCGGGCGTGGTGCTGGTCGCCCACCCCTTCGTGTCCTGTTCCGGCCTTCACAGGTGCTCGCGAACAGCACTTGCCCCAACAGTCTGTTAAGGCTACACACGGGGGATCTTTAGTCCTTATCATCCAATGTCACCTCGACACAAAACCCCCGTCTCCATTCCTCCTCCCGACGCTCGCCTCTGCCGCTGTGTACATCACCAGCAGTGTGATGATGACGACGACGGCTAATTGTATCTTATAATGCGGCCATCCGTCAGCACGTGTCCATAGGGCGCATTCACTTCTCTGACTCGTGTCTCTCCATCAACCACATTTGGTTTTTTTTGGCTCGCTCTCCGGATGAGGTCACGCACTTTCCGACAAAGCAAAAAAAAACTTTCATTTTTGTCAACGAGAGTCATTTGCGGAATGTCGAGCGCGATGACACGTGTCTTGAGAGACATTGAAAGTAACACGTTTACATGAACGTTGATGCAAATACTGTGTGTCCATTTCACGGTGTGTGCCACTGAGCTTCTCGTTATACATCAAGTGGGGGCGCCACGGTGGCTGGGAGATGTTAACTACCTTGCCTGGTATACAGGAGGTCGTTGGTTCGATCCCGACCCTGACGCCTGCTGCTGTATATTTGGAGTCTGTGTGTGTCTCTCTCTCATCATCATCACGGTGGCTGGGAGATGTTGACTACCTCGCCTGGTATACAGGAGGTCGTGGGTTCGATCCCGACCCTGACGCCTGCTGCTATATATTTGGAGTCTGTGTGTGTCTCTCTCTCATCATCATCACGGTGGCTAGGAGATGTTAACTACCTCGCCTGGTATACAGAAAGGTCCTACCAGTATAATCCCCTGTGGGCTGGTGTAACCAGGAGGTTCCTACCAGTAATACTGTATTCTCTTGCGCGTGCTGGCATCCGTCTCGTTCAGAGCTCGATGCTAATGTTGCTGCTGCGTCGATGGGTCTCTGTGTCCCTATGATAGGTCTCTATTCATCTCTATGTGTCTCTATTGGTTTTATTTTCATAATTGTTTTCTACCTACGTGACTTTACCGACAAAACCAAAGAGTATGGATTCTTGCGGTCACGAAAGCTTCAAAGCAAGATGAATAATAACGATTACATGTATATAGGGATTTTTTTAATCAAGATCTCAAAGCGCTATACAGCAGCAGCAGCAGACACTGGCCATACAATGAATATTATAAATACATTTAAAAAAGCATTTACAAAACGAACTAAAAGTTGAATAAGCGGAAGCGCATAAATAGGGTTTAAGTGTCTATACTGTTAGGTTTTTTTCGGTAAAGTCACGTAGGTAAAAAAATAAAATTAAAAGTTAATAAAAGTAATAATGGAAATAAAATGAAATAATAAATTAATACATTTATTACTTATTATTTTTTTTTCCATTATTACTTTTATGAACTTTTAATTTTATTTTTTTACCTACGTGACTTTAACGAAAAAACCTAACAGCATGAATCCTTGCAGTCACGAAAGCTTCAAATCTAGAATTTAGGTGTCTATGTTGAACTTCTTTCGCACCGTACGTAGCCAACCGTGGTGGGGGGGGGGGCGTCATAGGTTGGCTTGGTCCATAGGTCGGGTCGCGTGGTCACAGTCTTTATATTTGACGACGACGACGACGATCTTTGTTTACGATGCATCCTCATGGCTCCCGTACACATTCTCCACCCAGCCCCTGCAAAGGCCTCATCTCCTCTCCAGCACGACCCCACGCACTCACCCCTCCAGACTCACGAATCTCTCAGCCGCCTGTCACCTCCGAATACAAACAAGAACAACACAAAGACGCGACACACAGTACCTTCATCCTTGAGGCTTTCATTATGTGTTTTTTTCTGTATGTGTGTGTGTTTCTCCACCACCACCACCCCCTCCTCCCTCTCTTTCTCTGTAGCGCGCGTCTATATTTTTCGTGTCCTCTTTTCGAAAAGAAAGAAGCAAATAATGAAATAAAGATACACACACACAGAGAGAGAGAGAACAATAGGAAATCTGCAGGAGTGAAGAGAGGGGAGGGACACGTGCTCGCAGTGTCTGCTACACCATCTGCGGCCTGATTCAAAGGCGAGCCCGGAGCCCAGTGGAGACAGGAGGAGACAGCCGAGAACAGGGGCAAGAGACACGAGGAGACACGGGAGACACAGAGAAACAGCTGTGCCTCTCGCAGGGAGACGCCTGTCCGTCAACTCTCCCTCCCTCCCTCTCTCTTTGGCTCTCTCGTTCGTTCTCCCTCCCTCCCTCTCTCTCTCTCGCCATCTGTGTTCTCTCACTTCTCTTTGTACCGGAGCCGAGGTCTCGATTTGGTCGTGGATGGAGGAGGCGCGCGGTGCGGTTATGTGGGCTGCGGCGGTGATGCGTGGGTGGTAATGTCGTGGTGGTGATGTGGTGGTGATGTGGTGATGATGTGGTGGTGGTGATGTGGTGGTGATGTGGTGGTGGTGGTGGTGGTAATGTGGTGGTGGTGATGTGGTGGTGGTGATGTGGTGGTGATGTGGTGGTGGTGGTGGTAATGTGGTGGTGGTGATGTGGTGGTGGTGATGTGGTGGTGGTGGTGTGGTGGTGGTGATGTGGTGGTGGTGGTGTGGTGGTGGTGATGTGGTGGTGGTGGTGGTGGTGGTAATGTGGTGGTGGTGGTGATGTGGTGGTGCAATGGTATGGTGGTGGTGTAGTCGTGATGTGGTGGCGGTGTGACGGTGGTAATGTGGTGGTGGTGTGGTAGTGATGTGGTAGCGGTGTGATGGCGATGTGGTGGTCGTTATGTGGTGGTGGTGGTGATGTGGTGGTGGTGGTGTGGTAGTGATGTGGTGGCGGTGTGATGGTGATGTGGTGGTGGTAATGTGGTGGTGGTGGTGTGGTGATGTCAGATCCCATTAAATATTCACGGAGCTCTCTGCCTTTCCCTCTCTCTTCATCTGTGTGCGTGTCAGCAGTGTGCTTGTCTATGTGATGCGTCTGTGTGTCCATGCGTGTCCCTGTGTACGACTATGTCTGTGGAAGTCTCACCCTCCCATGCCCCCCTCCACACCATCAAAATCCCCCTTGGAATGAACTAACCAATCAGAAACCAGTACCAGCTCTAACCCTAACCTCACTAGCCAACCAGACCCTAACACTAACCCACTCTCCAACCAGACCCTAACACTAACCCACTCTCCAACCAGACCCTAACACTAACCCCACTCTCCAACCAGACCCTAACACTAACCCACTCTCCAACCAGACCCTAACACTAACACTAACCCACTCTCCAACCAGACCCTAACACTAACCCCACTCTCCAACCAGACCCTAACAGTAACACTAACCCACTTTCCAACCAGACCCTAACACTAACCCCACTCTCCAACCAGACCCTAACACTAACACTAACCCACTCTCCAACCAGACCCTAACACTAACCCACTCTCCAACCAGACCCTAACCCTAACACTAACCCCACTCTCCAACCAGACCCTAACACTAACCCCACTCTCCAACCAAAAACTATTTTTATTTTACCAGGTAAGGCCCACTGAGCTAAATATCTCTTTTTTTCAAAAGCGATATGTCCACACGTGATAGCCTAATCAAGTGGCTTATCACGTGGCCTTTTCTAAAAGCCAAGTACAATGAACGCATTCTCATTCTAAATGTGGAGGGAGGACCCGGGGAAACATCCACGCGACCACGGGGAGAGAGAGAGAGAGACAGAGAGACAGAGCGAAAGAGAGACACCGCAAACTCCAAATATACAGCAGGCACAATCAGGGTCGGGATCGAACCCACGACACCACCTCCTGTATACCAGGCGAGGGAGTTCACGTATCGGCCACCGCGGTTGAGAGCCCATCGACGTTTTCGCCGGTCAAGAGATGGGGTCACAGGCGAGCTGCGACGCCCACGGGGGTCAACTCGTTGCTACCTCGGGGATCGGGAGATTGTTCCCGCACGGCCGCAGGGGGGCAGGGGGGGGGGTGGAAGCTGCCGTCTTTGTTTTGTTTCGCATCCGAGATCCATATTTTGAACAAGGCTCAGGCGACAACCAAGAAAACAACTCAAGGCGTGCGTCAATAACATTTACCAACACTGTGGCCTTAAATCAAATACATATATACATCCACGAAGTACAGACTATGACCATTAGTCATTGGGGCGTGCTGAGAACGTAGGGCCGTTGGCTGAAACGTCGCCTATTATTTTCATTTTGCTGAGCCGGCTGGCCAGGATTGGGCAAAATCTCGCCCCAGGCAGCAAGTGGAGAGGTGCACAGACACTAACCGAGCATTACAAACTAACAACGACATTATAAAGAATCACAATCAAGAGACACACAACACGTATGCAATTAAAAATAAATCAAATAAAACATTTTCTTGGTTTTTTCGGTAAAGTCACGTGTGTTGCAGTCGAAACTTCGTGAGAATTTTGTATTGTTTTATATTTTTATTATTTTATTATTTCCCTTCTACATGACTTTACCGAAAGAACCAATAATATGAATCCCTGCAGTCACGAAAGCTTTAAATCAAATAAAAAAAATTTTTAATATAATTTTACTTTGAAGGCCACACACAGTAGTGGTGTTGTTGACAAGAGTGTTGCGTTTGCATTGTTAATTGTGCTTGTGCACGAACAACTCAGTACCACCACAACAGCTCTCTTCTCCACGATGACAAAGTCCTTCCTCAAAAAACCACTGCGACCAAAGACTTCCTCCCAACGATATTCACTCAGCAAACTCTGCATCGGACACTCCTCCCAGTTACGATCCCACTGTTCAAATTGCGGACAGTCTACACTCAGTTCGCCGTATTTCCCCATACAGTACCTCGAATGTTCCCAGTCAAAACACAGCCTCGTGTTCACTCACTTAGGGGCCGTCCATAAATGACGTCACGAGATTTTGGACGATTTTTGACACCCCCCCCCCTCGTCACACGGCGTCACAAAAAGTCAGACCCCCCCCTCAGATATGACGTCACAAAGCTCTGCCCCCCCCCCCAAATAAAACATGCTTCAAATCGCTTTAAACTATTGTCATTGTAGTGCGTATGTTATGTGGCGCTGCACTCTGATGTTGTAGGAGAAACATTTATTAACAAATAAAAAAATAATAAAAATAAAACATAATAAAATAATTCTCACGACGTTTCGGCCACAACGCAAGCAGCCGTCCTCAGGTGAAGAACAGGTCTGTCGAGAAGACAGAGTCTGAATGACACACCCCAGGCTTGGAGCGTCTATTTAAGCTGGGATGGAGGGGAAGAGCGCCTTGACAAAATAATTTGCATATCAAGAGGAATTTTGCATATTTATGAGCAATGCAGATATGCGATTAGTACTACTTGTGAAATGCATAGGAGGTGGGCGGGGGTTTTTATTTTTATTATTTTATTATTTCCATTCTAGGTGACTTTACCGAAAGAACCAAGAAGATGAATCCCTGCAGTCACGAAAGAAGCTTTAAATCGAAATTTATTAACAAGTCTATTTAATTAAGTAGAACGTGTTGTCTATATTTATTCAAAGTTGCGCATTTTTTGTGACGTCACATTTCTCAAACCCGCCCTCCCCTCGTCACACATCGTCACAAATGTCTGACCCCCCTCCCCCTAGGTGCGTGACGTCATTTATGGCCGGCCCCTTACGTGTCCAAGAAGTCTAACTTTACCTTTCTTGAATGATCCTCACTCTCCTATGCTGCACCCTGCGACCATCCGCAAATGCGGTTGTGTCGCTCATCTGTCCGTGACACATTAAACATCCTCGTTGTTAAAACAAAGCAATCAAAAACACATTTGTGCTCCCTCTCGTTTACTCTGTCGGTCCTTTGTAATCGTCCACCTTGCATATCGGAATGAATAAATGAGTGAGTTAGTGAACGTCAGTGCGAGTGAACGAATGAGTGAGCGAGCGAGCGAGCGAATGAGTGAATTCTAGATTTGAAGCTTTCGTGACTGCAAGGAATCATACTCTTAGTTCTTTCGGTAAAGTCACGTAGGTAAAAAAAATTAAATTGAAATTTTGTTACCTACTTGATGCAGCAAATCTGGCTGTGACGGTCCCACCTGATGACGGAGACTTGTGTTGCCTCCGAAACGTCGTGATTTCATTGTTTTATTTGTATTAATTTTTATTTCAATTTTTTTACCTACGTGACTTTACCGAAAGAACTAAGAGTACGAATAAGTGAATTTCGAGTTGGTGTCCGCGTGTGAAAAACGGTGTCACCCTCCCCTCTCCCCCGTCCCTCCCCCAACTTTCGTGCGGTTCCGTAGTGCCACAATGGATCACCGCGGATTTTCTGTACCCCGCTTATACCCACATTTCTCGGCGGGTGTTGTATCGGGCTCGATAAGAAAGAGCGAATGAACGAGAGAATGGGATGAGTGAGTGGGCGAACACGTGTGCGCGCGTGTGTGCGTCTGTGTGTGTGTCTGTGTGTGTATGTGTGTGTGTTTGTGCGCGTGTGTGTCTGTGCGTGTGTGTCTGTGCGTGTGTGTGTCTGTGTCTGTGTGTGCGCGTGTGTGTGCGTGTCTATGCGTCTGTGGGCCTGTGTGTGTGTCTGTGTCTGTGCGCGTGTGAGTGTCTGTGTGTGCGTCTGTGTGACTAAATAAATAACTCTCGCGCGCCCCGCGGACTCTGGGGCCTTTTGGAGCCGAGTCGGCGAGCCGCTGGTCGTGTCAGGCGTTAATGAATGGAGGGAATTGGGTGCCAAGTCTCTCCTCCACCCCCCGCCCGCCCCCGCTCTCGACCCCATGAACCCCCCCCCCAAGCACCCCCCGACACCAACACCCCCCCTCCCCTAATCCCTCCTCTCTCACCTTGTCCTTCTTGCTCCCCCAGTCGCTTTGTGTGCGTGAGGTTTTGTGTTTTTTGTCTATTTCGGAGCACGAGTCGCGAACAGAAGCGACTGTCCACGGCTTGTGCTCTTCGTCACTTACCGCTGCTGTAATTGACTGAGTGGGGGATTGAGTGAGTTGAGTGAGTGAGTAGGGATTGAGTGAGTTGAGTGAGTGAGTGAGTAGGGGATTGAGTGAGTGAGTGAGTGGTGAGTAGGGGATTGAGTGAGTTGGATGAGTGAGTAGGAGATTGAATGAGTTGAGTGAGTGAGTCAGTAGGGATTGAGTGAGTTGAGTGAGTGAGTAGGGGATTGAGTGAGTTGAGTGAGTGAGTAGGGGATTGAGTGAGTTGGATGAGTGAGTAGGAGATTGATGAGTTGAGTGAGTGAGTGAGTAGGGGATTGAGTGAGTTGAGTGAGTGAGTGAGTAGGGGATTGAGTGAGTTGATGAGTGAGTAGGAGATTGAATGAGTTGAGTGAGTGAGTGAGTAGGGGATTGAGTGAGTTGAGTGAGTGAGTAGGAGATTGAGTGAGTTGAGTGAGTGAGTGAGTAGGGATTGAGTGAGTTGGATGAGTGAGTAGGAGATTGAATGAGTTGAGTGAGTGAGTGAGTGGGGATTGAGTGAGTTGAGTGAGTGAGTGATAGGGGATTGAGTGAGTTGAGTGAGTGAGTAGGAGATTGAGTGAGTTGAGTGAGTGGGGGATTGAGTGAGTGAGTGAGTGAGTGGGTGAGTGAGTAGTGAGTGGTGAGTGGGGATTGAGTGAGTTGAGTGAGTGAGTGAATAGGGGATTGAGTGAGTTGAGTGAGTGAGTGAGTAGGAGATTGAGTGAGTTGAGTGAGTGGGGGATTGAGTGAGTCGAGTGAGTGAGTTGGGTGAGTGAGTGAGTGAGTGGTGAGTGGGGGATTGAGTGAGTTGAGTGAGTGAGTGGTGAGTAGGGGATTGAGTGAGTTGAGTGAGTGAGTGAGTAGGAGATTGAGTGAGTTGAGTGAGTGAGTGGTGAGTAGGGGATTGAGTTAGTTGAGTGAGTGGGGGATTGAGTGAGTTGAGTGAGTGAGTTGGGTGAGTGAGTCAGTGAGTGGTGAGTGGGGGATTGAGTGAGTGGGTGAGTGAGTGAGTGAGTGAGTGGGGGATTGAGTGAGTTGAGTGAGTGAGTAGGAGATTGAGTGAGTTGAGTGAGTGGGGGATTGAGTGAGTTGAGTGAGTGAGTTGGGTGAGTGAGTCAGTGAGTGGTGAGTGGGGGATTGAGTGAGTTGAGTGAGTGAGTAGGGGATTGAGTGAGTGAGTGGGGGATTGAGTGAGTTGAGTGAGTGAGTGAGTAGGAGATTGAGTGAGTTGAGTGAGTGAGTGGGGGATTGAGTAAGTTGAGTGAGTGAGTGGGGGATTGAGTGAGTTGAGTGAGTGAGTGGGGGATTGAGTGAGTTGAGTGAGTGAGTGGGGGATTGAGTGAGTTGAGTGAGTAGGAGATTGAGTGAGTTGAGTGAGTGAGTGGGGGATTGAGTGAGTTGAGTGAGTGAGTGGGGGATTGAGTGAGTTGAGTGAGTGAGTGGGGGATTGAGTGAGTTGAGTGAGTGAGTAGGGGATTGAGTGAGTTGAGTGAGTGAGTGAGTAGGGGATTGAGTGAGTTGGATGAGTGAGTGAATAGGGGATTGAGTGAGTTGAGTGAGTGAGTAGGGGATTTAGTGAGTTGAGTGAGTGGGGGATTGAGTGAGTTGAGTGAGTGAGTCGGGGATTGAGTGAGTTGAGTGAGTGAGTGGTGAGTAGGGGATTGAGTTAGTTGAGTGAGTGGGGGATTGAGTGAGTTGAGTGAGTGAGTTGGGTGAGTGATCAGTGAGTGGTGAGTGGGGGATTGAGTGAGTGGGTGAGTGAGTGAGTGAGTGGGGGATTGAGTGAGTTGAGTGAGTGAGTGATAGGGGATTGAGTAAGTTGAGTGAGTGAGTAGGGGATTTAGTGAATGAGTGATTGGGGATTGAGTGAGTGAGTGAGTAGGAGATTGAGTGAGTTGAGTGAGTGAGTGGGGGATTGAGTAAGTTGAGTGAGTGAGTGGGGGATTGAGTGAGTTGAGTGAGTGAGTGGGGATTGAGTGAGTTGAGTGAGTGAGTGGGGGATTGAGTAAGTTGAGTGAGTGAGTGGGGGATTGAGTGAGTTGAGTGAGTGAGTGGGGATTGAGTGAGTTGAGTGAGTGAGTAGGAGATTGAGTGACTTGAGTGAGTGAATGAGTAGGCGATTGAGTGAGTGAGCTGAGTTTCGTGAGCGAGATTGGTGAATGGAATACGTGATTGAAGTAGCGAGTGAGTGACGATTTGAGTCTAGAGTGAGTAGATATTGAGGGACGGAGGGGGGAGGTGCGTTGCGGAGTGGACTCGGCGCGTGACCCCGCCCATGACCCCGTGCGTGACCTCGCCCGTGACCCCGCGCGTGACCCCGAGCGTGACCCCGCGCGTGACCCCGCGCGTGACCCCGCGCGTGACCCCGTGAGTCTCCGCGTCGGTGACTCTTCTCTCTGCGGCCGTTATCGACACTCCCTCGAGTTGGCTCCGTTTGGGGCCGCGGGCTCACATCACAGATGGAGGGCCAAAGCAGGGTTAACTCAACCTCCCATTCCTCCCCCCACGTCACTCTCCCTCCCATACTTCACCAGGCTGATCAGCAGGGAATTGGTGACGGGGGTTTGGAGAGTTCAAACCCGGAGCTGCGGATGCACCTGATGGTGGACAAGCCCGCGTCCTCGAGTGCAGTGAGCTGATGGTGTCAACGCGGCCAGCGGTGACACTGACTGCACAGGATCACATCCTCACCACGCGGATAGTCCTGTTCCCGCTGAAAATCTTAATCATTTGGATGGAAAGCGATCAACTAATTTTATTGACGAGGTCAAGCTCACTGAGCTCTTTCTCAGACGCGGCCTTGCCGCAAATGATAGCCCAGCGAAGCGACTCATAAAGTGGAAATGTTATAGCAGCCAAATGTTCTGAACGCGTGATGTTGATTAGAAATGTGTGGGGGGTGGGGGGGGGACCGGAGGGTCCGGGGAAAAAATCCACGCGAGCACGAGGAGAGAGCGAGAGAACGAGAGAGAGCGAGAGATAGACACGCAAACTCCACGTATAAAGTCGTCAGCGTGTGGATCGAACCCACGACCTCCTGTATATCGGGTGAGGGAGCTAACATCTCGCCATCGCAGATGATGTGAGGCCACAGGGCCAGGTAAAGCTGTCACACCCATTCTTGAATTGTGTTGCAACTGAGTACCCCCATTGCCTGACCCAACACGGTTCTGAGAAAATAACTGTGTGAATTCACGAACGTCAATATTTGTTTCATCTAGATTTGAAGTTTTCGTGACTGCAGGAATCCATACTCTTTGGTTCTTTCGGTAAAGTCACGTGGGTATAAAATAAATAAAATCACAATTAAATGTATTTATTTTATTTTATACCTACGTGACTTTACCGAAAGAACCAAAGAGTTTGTCAATATTTTAACCAAATGTCCATTTTTGTGTGGAACCCGAACTGGCTCGTAACGGCAAAGAGAATAAAACAAAAAAAAAATGCGATGGAACTCTCCGCATGCACCACGTCGTTTGTTCGCTCGAGGTTACCGCACGGATTAAAATATTACCGCACGGATTAAAATGTTACCGTGGTTTTATTTTTATATATCGGGCAGATTGACACGTGATTGTTGATCAGCGACTGTCGCGCGCGATACAAAATGATTTCACTCACCTCGCGGTAGCCCCGAGGGCCATTGCCACGCGTATTCCATTCACCCATCTCGCTCACGAGACTCAACCGAATACTCACTCACTCAACTCACTCAATCCCCTACTCACCACTCACTCAATCCCCTATTCACTCACTCACGCAATCCCCTACTCACTCACCACTCACGCAATCCCCTACTCACTCACTCAACTCACTCAATCCCCTACTCACTCACTCACTCAACTCACTCAATCCCCTACTCACTCACTTACTCACGAGCTCACTCAATTCCCTTACTCAACACTCACCTACATCACCTGGACAGAGAAGACCTCACTCACCTACATCACCTGGCTAGCGATGACGTCACTCACCTACATCACCTGGCTAGTGATGACGTCACTCACCTACATCACCTGGCTAGTGATGACGTCACTCACCTACATCACCTGGCTAGTGATGACGTCACTCACCTACATCACCTGGCTAGTGATGACGTCACCCACCTACATCACCTGGCTAGTGATGACGTCACTCACCTACATCACCTGGCTAGTGATGACGTCACTCACCAACATCACCTGGACAGAGAAGACCTCACTCACCTACATCACCTGGCTAGTGATGACGTCACTCACCTACATCACCTGGCTAGTGATGACGTCACTCACCTACATCACCTGGCTAGTGATGACGTCACTCACCAACATCACCTGGCTAGTGATGACGTCACTCACCTACATCACCTGGCTAGTGATGACGTCACTCACCTACATCACCTGGCTAGTGATGACGTCACTCACCTACATCACCTGGCTAGTGATGACGTCACTCACCTACATCACCTGGCTAGTGATGACGTCACTCACCTACATCACCTGGCTAGTGATGACGTCACTCACCAACATCACCTGGCTAGCGATGACGTCACTCACCTACATCACCTGGCTAGTGATGACGTCACTCACCAACATCACCTGGCTAGTGATGACGTCACTCACCTACATCACCTGGCTAGTGATGACGTCACTCACCTACATCACCTGGCTAGTGATGACGTCACTCACCTACATCACCTGGCTAGTGATGACGTCACTCACCTACATCACCTGGCTAGTGATGACGTCACTCACCTACATCACCTGGCTAGTGATGACGTCACTCACCTACATCACCTGGCTAGTGATGACGTTCACTCACCTACATCACCTGGCTAGTGATGACGTCACTCACCTACATCACCTGGCTAGTGATGACGTCACTCACCTACATCACCTGGCTAGTGATGACGTCACTCACCTACATCACCTGGCTAGTGATGACGTCACTCACCTACATCACCTGGCTAGTGATGACGTCACTCACCCACATCACCTGGCTAGTGATGACGTCACTCACCTACATCACCTGGCTAGTGATGACGTCACTCACCTACATCACCTGGCTAGTGATGACGTCACTCACCTACATCGCCTGGCTAGTGATGACGTCACTCACCTACATCACCTGGCTAGTGATGACGTCACTCACCTACATCGCCTGGCTAGTGATGACGTCACTCACCTACATCGCCTGGCTAGTGATGACGTCACTCACCCACATCACCTGGCTAGTGATGACGTCACTCACCTACATCACCTGGCTAGTGATGACGTGACTCACCTACATCACCTGGCTAGTGATGACGTCACTCACCTACATCACCTGGCTAGTGATGACGTCACTCACCTACATCACCTGGCTAGCGATGACGTCACTCACCTACATCACCTGGCTAGTGATGACGTCACTCACCTACATCGCCTGGCTAGTGATGACGTCACTCACCTACATCACCTGGCTAGTGATGACGTCACTCACCTACATCACCTGTCTAGTGATGACGTCACTCACCTACATCACCTGGCTAGTGATGACGTCACTCACCTACATCACCTGGCTAGTGATGACGTCACTCACCTACATCACCTGGCTAGTGATGACGTCACTCACCTACATCACCTGGCTAGTGATGACGTCACTCACCTACATCACCTGGCTAGTGATGACGTCACTCACCTACATCACCTGGCTAGTGATGACGTCACTCACCTACATCACCTGGCTAGTGATGACGTCACTGACCTACATCACCTGGACATAGAAGACGTCACTCACCTACATCACCTGGCTAGTGATGACGTCACTCACCTACATCACCTGCACATGTAAGACCTCACTGACCTACATCACCTGGCTAGTGATGACGTCACTCACCTACATCACCTGGCTAGTGATGACGTCACTCACCTACATCACCTGGACATAGAAGACGTCACTCACCTACATCACCTGGCTAGTGATGACGTCACTCACCTACATCACCTGGCTAGTGATGACGTCACTCACCTACATCACCTGCACATATAAGACCTCACTGACCTACATCACCTGGCTAGTGATGACGTCACTCACCTACATCACCTGGCTAGTGATGACGTCACTCACCTACATCACCTGGCTATTAAAGACCAATACCTACCTGCCTGCAATGGGACGTCCATCGGTCTTTAATAGCCACCAGCATTGATTCATCAGCTCCCGATGCATCAGCTCCACTACGAATGTTCAGCTGATGCCGCCCGTTCGATCTCTCTGCGCGGCACTTGAAAGCAACGGGCGCGACTTCTGTGCGAATGGGCACGGCCACAGTCCGTCGACTGGCATCGCCAAGACGTCTGGCCTCAGCGTGGAAGAGTAGGCCAAAACACGAGTACGGGTGATTGAGGAAGGCCTTCAGCCAGCAGTAAAGCGAGTAAGACATTGCAGGGCTGCACCTTTATCTATGCACCTACCAACTCGTACACCAAGCAGAGAGAGGGGGGGGTAACAGCAGCAGCAGCAGCAGCAATAAAAACGATCTGGGTCAGAACTCGTGGTGGAGTTCGCGGCAGCTGAATGCCGAAACCGCACGGTTCACCCACGCGTTCATTAAGCACACATTAGCATCGGGTTAATGTCACAGAGCGGCCCCTCCCCCTCGTCCGCCTGATCCCCCCCCCCACCACCCTTAGCCCCCTCCCTCCGTCCCCCGCCCCCCCCACCACACCCCCCCCCGCCCCCCATCTCTCACATCTCATCATCTGCTCTTCGCGGGGGTCCGACGTGCAGAGCGCGAACTCATTACGGGCAGGGGGCAATGGGGGCTGCGGCTTAAATGCTGGTGGGGGTGGGGGGGAATGGGGGGGGTGGTGGGGGTGGGGGGTGGTGGGGGGGTGATGGGGGGGTGGTGGGGGGGGAGTGGGGGGGCACCGGTGACAATTTTTTTTTACCTGAACCGGTCCTGGGCCTCGTACCCCTGCCTAGGTCGACTCAGCCTAAAAAAAAACGTCGGCACTGGGGAGACAAAGGCGGCCGGGCCTGGTGGTGGCCGCCGCTCCCCCCTCGTGTGCCGCTGCCGGCCTTCACAGGTACTCGCTAACAGCACTTGCCCCTAACAGCCTGGGGGAGCTTTGCATTTGGTGCGTACTCGTGTGTACGTACGTGGGGAGCGGTGGCGCATGAGTATCCATGTATGTTGAACTTCTTTCGCGCCGTACGTAGCCAACCGTGCTCACCAATTCACCCTCACCTACACTCACCCACACCCTCACCTACACTCAACCACACCCTCACCCACACTCACCCACACCCTCACCCACACTCACCCACACCCTCACCTACACTCAACCACACCCTCACCCACACTCACCCACACCCTCACCTACACTCAACCACACCCTCACCCACACTCACCCACACCCTCACCCACACTCACCCACACCCTCACCCACACTCACCCACACCCTCACCTACACTCACCCACACCCTCACCTACACTCACCCACACCCTCACCTACACTCACCCACACCCTCACCTACACTCAACCACACCCTCACCTACACTCATCCACACCCTCACACACACTCACCCACACACTCACCTACACTCACCCACACCCTCACCTACACTCACCCACACCCTCACACACACTCACCCACACACTCACACACACTCACCCACACACTCACCTACACTCACCCACACCCTCACCTACACTCACCCACACCCTCACACACACTCACCCACACACTCACACACACTCACCCACACTCTCACCTACACTCACCCACACCCTCACCTACACTCACCCTCATCCTCACCTACACTCAACCACACCCTCACCTACACTCACCCACACCCTCACCTACACTCACCCACACCCTCACCTACACTCACCCACACCCTCACCTACACTCACCCACACCCTCACCTACACTCACCCACACTCTCACCTACACTCAACCACACCCTCACCTACACTCACCCACACCCTCACCTACACTCAACCACACCCTCACCTACACTCACCCACACCCTCACCTACACTCAACCACACCCTCACCTACACTCACCCACACCCTCACCTACACTCACCCACACCCTCACCTACACTCAACCACACCCTCACCTACACTCACCCACACCCTCACCTACACTCAACCACACCCTCACCCACACTCACCCTCACACCCTCACCTACACTCACCCACACCCTCACCTACACTCAACCACACCCTCACCTACACTCACCCACACCCTCACCTACACTCACCCACACCCTCACCTACACTCAACCACACCCTCACCTACACTCACCCACACCCTCACCTACACTCACCCACACCCTCACCCACACTCACCCTCACACCCTCACCTACACTCACCCACACCCTCACCCACACTCACCCTCACACCCTCACACACACTCACTCACACCCTCACCTACACTCATCCACACCCTCACCCACACTCACTCACACCCTCACCTACACTCACCCACACCCTCACCCACACTCACCCACACACTCACCTACACTCACCCACACCCTCACACACACTCACCCACACACTCACCTACACTCACCCCCACCCTCACCTACACTCACCCACACCCTCACCCACACTCACTCACACCCTCACCTACACTCACCCACACCCTCACCTACACTCACCCACACCCTCACCCACACTCACCCACACCCACACTCACCCTCACCTACACTCACCCACACTCTCACCTACACTCACCCTCACCTACACTCACCCTCACACTCACCTACACTCACCCACACCCTCACCTACACTCACCCACACTCTTACGTACACTCACCCACACCCTCACCCACAACCTCACCTGGACTCACCTACACTCACCTACAGTCACCTGCACTCACCTACACTCACGCACACCTTCAGACACGCAAAGATAAAGATCGCCCGTATAGCCTTCAACAGACTTTTGGAGCACACGTACCCCCACACACACAGCCTGGGCAAAAATCAGAATCACCCCCCACCCCTTCGCGACCCCCCCCCCCACCCGAGCCCCCCCCCCCTCCGCCCCCGCCCCCGTGCTCTTTCTCCAGCCTTGGTCAACAATGGTGCGCAGGGTTAATAAGGAGGCTTAGAGGCTTCGGAGCGCGGAGATAAAGGCCAGGCGAAGGGGGTGGGGGCAAGGGTAGTGGGGTGGGAGAAGGGGGGGGGGGCACTTGGAGTGTAGGGGCAGGCGGGGGGGGGCTGATCCCAGTCCGGGGGGGATCAACCATTCACCACCCCTCCCCTAAAATGACCTTCATCGCCCACGGCGGCGACTGGGAATCACCGAGCAGGGCGGAAGCAGCAGCAGTGACATCAGTAGCAGTGGCAGCAGCAGTGGCAGCAGCAGCAGTGGCAGGAGCAGTGGTAGCTGCAGCCGTGACAGCAGCAGTAGCGGTGACATCAGCAGCAGTGACATCAGTAGCAGCAGTGTCAGAAGCAGCAGTGGCAGCAGCAGCAGTGGCAGCAGCAGTGGCAGTAGCAGCAGTGGTAGCTGCAGCCGTGACAGCAGCAACAGTGGCAGCAGCGGCAGCAGCAGCAGTGGCAGCAGCAACAGCAGTGGCAGCAGCAGTGGCAGCAGCAGCAGTGACATCAGTAGCAGTGGCAGCAGCAGCAGTGGCAGCAGCAGCAGTGGCAGCAGCAGCAGTAGCAGCAGCAGCAGTGGCAGCAGCAGTGGCAGCAGCAGCAGTAGCAGCAGCAGCAGTGGCAGCAGCAACAGCAGTGGCAGTAGCAGTGACATCAGTAGCAGTGGCAGCAGCAGCAGTGGCAGCAGCAGCAGTGGCAACAGCAGCAGTGGCAGCAGCAGCAGTGGCAGCAGCAGCAGTAGCAGCAGCAGCAGTGGCAGCAGCAGCAGTGGCAACAGTAGCAGTGACATCAGCAGCAGTGGCAGCAGCAGCAGTGGCAGCAGCAGCAGTGGCAGCAGCAGCTGTAGCAGCAGCAGCAGTGGCAGCAGCAGTGGCAGCAGCAGCAGTAGCAGCAGCAGCAGTGGCAGCAGCAACAGCAGTGGCAGTAGCAGTGACATCAGTAGCAGTGGCAGCAGCAGCAGCAGCAGCAGTGGTAGCTGCAGCCGTGACAGCAGCAGTGACATCAGTAGCAGTGGCAGTAGCAGCGGTGGCAGCAGCAGCGGTGGCAGCAGCAGTGATGTCAGTAGAAGCATCAGTAGAATAGTCATCATCACCATCATCAGCACCAGCAGCAAAATCATCATCATGATCATCATCAGATCATCAGCAACAGCATAACCATCAACATGAGCAGCCGCTGCAGTACAGCAGCAGTAGCAGCGATCATCGTTATTAGAAGCATCATCCCCATCATCATCAGCAGCATCAACCCCATCATCATCCCCATCATCATCCCCATTCTCATCAGCAGCAGCATCTCATTCTTAATGAATATATATTTTCGTCTTGACTTAAAGCTTCCGTGACTGCAGGCATTCATATTCTTTGGGTCTTTCGATAAAGTCACGTTAGATAGGTTCAAATTAATAAAAATAAAAATAATAAAAAAACTACGACGTTTCGATCACAACACAAGCGATGACGATCGCTTATTTTATTTTTTATTAAGTTGAACCTATCTACGTGACTTTACCGAAAGACCCAAACAACATCACAACATCAGGACTGGTCGTGCGTTCAGCCAGAGAACCAGGTGCCTCTCTCAGCGTGGACGGCACCCTCGTGTTCACCTTCTGAAGCGCTCGCTCATCACCGTGGCGTGCGCGATGACACCACAACCACTACGTGACTTTTCTTTTGTATTGTGCGCGGTGCTTTCAGCGCCACAGCGCGTCGATTTGTAACGTTTGTTTTCTTTTGTTTGCTGGTGACTGTATTTCATATTGAAATCGCCTCCAGTGCTTTTGCTGCTGGCGGCAATAAAAGTTGTTTAAAAGTCAAAAGTCTCTTTGTCTCCGCGTGTGTGTGTGTTTGTGTGTTCTAGACAAATCGCACTTTCCACGAGACGCACAGGAACGGTTCAGTGTTGGCCGCGAGCGGACCTCGAACTTGACTTCGCCGGGTTCGCAGCGCAGTGCGTTAACCCCGCTACCACTACCACTGCCCCACACGCGCGCACAGACATGCTCGTACACAAAGACAAAGACCCCCCGTATAGCCTGCAACAGACTCTTGGGGGCAAGTGCTGTTGATGAGCACGGATGAACGCCTGCACGGCACCACGCCCGGCCGCCTTCGTCTGCCGAGTGGCGACGTTTACTACACGCCGCACCAGGTAATGGCTTGAGGCTGAGTCGACCTAGGGGAGGCCCATGACCGTTTCAGATATATCTGTCACTGGAGGTGTTGGTGGCCGTGAGCGCGAATTGAACTCGGCTCGCCCTGTTGGTAGCGCAATGCGCGAACGACTCAGCCACCGCTCCCCCACAAATTGATAATCTGCGCGCGCGCGGAAGAACGGATCCGGCATCCGAGACGATAATGAGGGTGGTGGAGAAAGACATCCTCTCGTCTCGTAAGAAAACAACGGTTCGAGTAATAACACATTTTTTTTTCTTAAATCATAAAATACGTTTCTAAAGTTGCGCGCAGCGTTGCATGTCGGGTGGTAAGAACGTGGGATATGGCACTGGGCGGGAGAGGAGGAGGCAATTAGCCTCCGTTAGCGCCTTTAATGAGCGGAACTTGAGCGGGTGGGGGCGACAGGGCGAGAGGGGGGGGGGCGGCGGTGATGATGACGGGGTGGAGGGGAGGGCGGGCAACGGGGGAGACGTCAGTCGTTTCACGATATAATTGGGATCACGGTCTTTGTTACGAGACACGCATTATTGCGGTTCACAGCGAGGGCACGTCCGTGTCACGGGCAAAGCAAAATAACATCATATGCGCGCTGCTGATGAGACACACGTGGGTCGAAATCGGCCCAAAGTTTGTCTGTGAAAAGGTTAAAAAAACAAATCTGCCGGAAAATCATGGTCCGATCCGGAAGGCCACTGCGAGTTTGATCGACTAAACACATTATATGTATTGTGCGCAGAGCCGAGCGGGAATGGAGAAGTATTTAAAATAAGCTGTAGAATTGTTTTTTTTTTAAAGAGAAATGGCTCGCATTGCACAAGTCCTTTGCACGTGACCGTCCGTCCGTCCTGCCAGCCAGCCAGCCAGCCAGCAAAACGTTTGTTTTTAAACGTCGTATACATTGCACTGGCGTTTAATGGGTGCGTTCGATCGGAGTTCTGCATACCGACGTGAGTAGGTGTTGTGACGTTCTGGACATCCGTAAAAAAGAGCTTCATAGCTCATCGGATTCTTCCCGTGTAAATACATATTCTGATTGTGAATGCATACCACGAAAGCCGGTACTCGCCATCAGCCACGACTAAAGGGGAGGTAGCGTTGTTAGCAACGTCTTTATTTCTCATGAACGAAGTTTCAAATCTCGTGCTGGACATCCAGCCACGCATTCTCGGCTGTGCAGGAAACTACAAGGCAGGAGGAGCTCATAGTCTTTGGTTCTTTCGGTAAAGTTACGTAGATAGAAAAATAATAATACAAAATAAAGTGAATAAAAATAATTAAAATAAAATAAAAATAGTAAAAAAAACTAAAACCACTAATGTAGACTGTAGGCTGGTGCTTAATCTGACGGAGTGTACTGACAGTCTATAATGTAAACTGTAGCCTGGTTATTAAGCTGGGTGAGTGTACTGACAGTCTATAATGTAGGCTGTAGCCTGGTTATTGAGTTTGGTGAGTGTACTGACAGTCTATAATGTAGACTGTAGCCTGGTTATTAAGCTGGGTGAGTGTACTGACAGTCTATAATGTAGACTGTAGCCTGGTTATTGAGTTTGGTTAGTGTACTGGCAGTCTACAGTATAGACTGTAGCAACGGTTATTAAGCTGAGTGAGTATACTGACAGTCTATAATGTAGACTGTAGCAATGGTTATTAAGCTGGGTGAGTGTACTGACAGTCTATAATGTAGAATGTAGCAATGGTTATTAAGCTGGGTGAGTGTACTTACAGTCTATAATGTAGACTGTAGCCTGGTTCTTAACCTCGGTGAGTGTACTGGCAGTCTATAATGTAGACTGGAGCCTGATTCTTAACCTCGGTGAGTGTACTGGCAGTCTATAATGTAGACTGTAGCCTGGTTATTGAGCTTGGTGGAAAATAACTTGAATAAAAATAATAAAAACAAAATACCGAAAGAACCAAAGAACATGAATTCCTGCAGTCACGAAAGTTTGAAATCCAAACAGGAGGCGCTGTTAGTCCTTCCCAAGAAGCATTTCGACTTCAGCACCACGGACAGCGCACGGCGCCCGCGCAAGCGACACTGACGCTCTGAATAAAGTTGTACTGGTAGGAACCTCCTGGTTACACCAGCCCACAGGGAATTCTTGTGTCCGTCCGTCCGTCGTGCAGGGAGGGGCTGGGTGGAGAGGGAGGGGCTGGGTGGGGAGGGTAGGGAGGGGCTGGGCTGGGTGGGGCTGGGTGGGGAGGGTGGGGAGGGGCTGGGTGGGGAGGGTGGGGAGGGTGGGGAGGGGCTGGATGGGGAGGGTGGGGCTGGGTGGGGAGGGTGGGGAGGGGCTAGGTGGGGAGGGTGGGGCTGGGTGGGGGGTGGGAGGGGTGGGGCTGGGTGGGGAGGGGCTGGTCACCCCGTGGTGCCCTTATAAAACTCAACGTTTAACCTACTCACGCCGGCTTGTGCCCGCCCTCACAGTCGGGCATATTTGCGGAATACACCACGCCGCCGTTGACCCTGGCCATTGACCGAGCAACCCAACGTTCCTACCAGCTCCCTCCGCAGCAGGAATGTGTTTCAGCACCCCGGTGGCTCTCACGTTGATTCCGTTTGACCAGGTGAGAAGCTGATCGACCAGGATTTAGCGTCATTCATAAGAGTGAGTGAATGAGTGAGCGGGTTGAATGAGTGGGTGAGTGAATGATAGCGTTAATGAATTAGTTAATGAATGAATCAGCCTCAAGTATATTATTTTTCACCAGGTGAGGAGTTGAGAGACCAGGATTCAGTGTCATTCACAAAAGTGAGTGCATGAGTCAGCGGCTAATTGAGTGGTTGAGTGAATGATTGCGTTAATGAATTACTTAATGAATGAATAAGCCGCAGATGTATTCTGTTTCATCAGCTGAAAACTCAGGAGACCAGCATCGATGAGTATTTGCAAGGGTGAGCTTCGAGATCTGTCAGAGGGAAGGAAGTGGTGGCGAAGCGCCCGGTGACATCAGCGGCATTTTCCTGGTATGACCTCTTGACCTCACCCTGACCTTTCAAACGAGCCAGAGCCGCAACGCGTTACGACGAACCCTGTGACGAGCACTGGACACGAAGGGGATTCATGCCACGTGGCAAGTCTCAGATTCCAAGAACACAGGATGAGATGTTACTATCCTTTGTGCAAGCACTTCCAAGAGTTCATGAACAGTGAGCCTGGTGAAATTTGGGGAGCGCATCGTCAGTAGTGAACCTTTGGTTCCTAGGGTGTTTCGGCCTTTCACACTATACACCCTCCCCAAAGGCGGCCAGCAACAGGGTGATCAATCCTACGCTTGCGTCCCATTCCAAATTAGTCATAGGAGTTGCCTTGTTGTTGATTAGCCAACGGTTGCACCAACGTCCATCTGTGCGTCCGCGGAATGGTCCGTGCGTGCGTCTGTCCGTCCGTCCGGCTCCGTTTATCGACGGTGGCCAAGCTGGGTGGCTGTGAATGGCTCTTGGAGGATAACGAGGTCCCGTCAACTCCGGCCAGGGCCTTAACACGGCGTCCGCGCTGCTGTAGAGAGGTGGTGGTGGTGATGGTGGTGGAGGGGAGGGGGGAACGCGTGTGGGGTGCGGGCAGAGACATCGCAGAGCAGAGCCGCAATAAACACGCCGCGTTACGAGTTTCAAATATACACGCGCGTGCGTGCGTGTAGTAAGGAGCGGTGGCGCATTGGTTAGCGCGCTGAGCTCCGAACCCGCTCAGGGCCAACATCGGTGACGAATATCTCCACCGGTCTGGGGCCTCCCCTAGGTAGACTTAGCCTAAAATGAGTAACCTCGTGCGGTGGAGAGAGTCTGGTCGGAGCCAGGGTGTAGCTGGAGTTCCGCCATGCGCGGCTGACCCACGCCGTGCCGGCCTTCAAGGAGCAGTGGGCGATGGCGGAGGCCGTGTGCTCGGTGGCAGATGACGGGGAGCTCTGCATGTTGATATGAGCTACCCGTCGGAGGCCGTCGGACTGCGAGAAGGGCTGCGTGCAGAACGAGAGAGAGCGAAAGAGACAGCGAGCGAGAGAGTGAGCGAGAGAGTGAGCAAAGAGTGAGCGAGAGGTGGGGGTTTACATAAAGCAAAGTTTAAAAATTGAAATTTAAAAAAAATTACGAAATGATGAACGAAGCAAAGTGCCGAATACACCGAGCATCTTCTTGTTTCCACTGATCGTAAAAAAGGAAGGTAGAGAACGGATGTGTAGAGGAGAGAGGTGAAATAGAAGGGAGAGAGAGAGAGGGGAGAGTGAGGGGTGAGAGGGGGGTAGCGAGCGTGTCATTTGTCAACGTTAGTCCGGTATTAGCGGATCTGAGCAGAGGGCGTGACCCGTATTGGACTCACACAGCTGAGCCCGCGGGCCTGGGCGAGACCTTCAACTCTACACACACGCGCGCGTATTCACACACACACACACACGCATACATATACGTAGACAAAGATCCCCCGTGTAGCCTGAATATTCTGTTAGGACGAGTGCTGTTCGCTTACACCTATGAAGGCCGGAACGGCACACGAGGGGGTGGGTGGGTGGGTGGCCAGCACCACGCCCGGCCGCCTTTTTCTTCCAAGTGGCGATGGGTTACCCACCGCACCGGGTACTCATTTGAGGCTGAGTCTACCTAGGGGAGGCTTAGGACCGATTCAGGTAATCGTCACTGGTGTTGGCCGTGAGCAGTAATCGAACTGGGTTCGTAGCACAGCACACTAACCGCGTACCACCACTCTCCAAAGCCGTACATATACTGTACTGTGTATACCCACAGGCATGCACGTTCACATACACACGTGGTTGTGCCAGGCTAGGTGCATACTGAGGTGAAGTGTCGAAGGCTCGCCGGCAGGAGGTCACGGGACAGACCCAGGTGTGTTTTTTAAACCGCCCGGCGCTCTGCTCGTTGTTGTGAGCATCGCTCCTCCGCCCTCCGTTGTTGTTGGAGTGCGACTGCCTCCAACTGCCCAGTCGCGTCCTTCACGTACCTCCTCCACAGTGGCCGATCTTGGCACCGCTGGTACCAGCCATGGACAAGTGCAATCAGCTCGACATCCTCCTATGTAGCCCCCTCTATGATAAGACCCCATCTCTTAATAGCACGCTCCAGGTCCAGTAATAGCGTCTCCAAGTTATTCTCAGAGTGAGCAACAATTACCAGACCTGCATACATAACATGGGTTGAGCAATAGGGAGCCATCCCTTGACCGCACCCAAGCATCGGTTAGCCTCCCCTTGTATCCGTAGCGGATGAAAATTCCACAGGTACATCTATGATAAAGCTTCTCGAATCACGTGATCAAAGAAGACGTTAAATAGTCTAGGGACCAGAGGACATTCCTGTCGCACCCCAAGGTGAATAGACAAAGGCTCGAACTCTAACTCCTGGCCACGCAGGTTTATCCAGGCCTGCCCACCATCATGAAGGCCCTTAATGATTGTGAGCAGACAGTCAGGAAAGCACGAATAACAGCAAAGAGCCCTGGCCTATTCATGGTGTCATAGGCCTTGACCAGGTCGATACGGCAGGAATTCCCGACACCTCTGCTGGCATTAAACGGCGTCCGTGCAGGACCGCACCAGCCTGAAACCGCATTGGGGCTCCGCAAGCCTCTCCTCGGTGTGCTGCCTGTTAATAGGGCGATGTTGAATAACACGGGTCAACACAATTTTTCTGGCATAAGGTATTCCAACGGTTTTAAGGCAATTTTGGGGTGCTGATTCCAAATCTGGAATCAGTTTTTGTTTATCACATCAGGTTTTTGAGATATCAAATATTGCATTTTCAATAAAAACTGCAGAAGAAAAATATGAAATAAATGTGGATATCTACATAAAATGATATTATAAACACGCTATCCTAAAAATACAACACCATATTTTAACACTAAAGCAGTCACTGACTCGCAATGACTTGCAATCATAAGTGACAGAGTTAATTTCGGGTAAAATCAATGAAAATAGGGTATGCCGATAGCATAAAAATGATGTGATAGAGCAAATCTGAGACCAGATTTGGAATCAGCACCCTGAAATTAGTCTAAAACAGCTGCAAAAGTCCAGGCCAGAAAAAAATGTTTTTTTTTGTTGACCATTGTAATCCTTGCCAGCACCTTTCCCGGCACGCACGCAAAACACAACCACACACACACATATCCATAGCTGTCAACCCGCATGGTTTACCCGTATTCGTGCACAGGGAGATTGAGTTCAGGTCCATACGGCGTACACAGCGGTTCCAATACGGGCTTCGTAGGATGAACGTTGAGATTTTTAAGGGCACGGGGTGACCAATAAGGTCTGAATTGGTCTGTAATAAGGTAGGGCACTGATAAGGGGTTGATAGGTAGGTATATATGTATATATATACACATACACACACACATATATATACACACAATACAAATATCCCAATATATGAACATCAATCTTGAGGATTTCATGTGCACAATTGGCAACGTCATCATTCTTCTTTTTAAACAGATTTATGTATCATGGGACCTCCTTTGCCAGTACCAAAATATGAGAATAGGTTTTCCCCCCTATTTTTCTGGCAACAAAACAGGTGTTAAGTTGTTAAAACACCAAACTGGAACCTTTCTACAAGGAATCATGTCTGCATTCACCACAAAACTTGTGGTCAGAATGCAAACAAAGAACGTACTCTGATAATATATGCATTGTCTTTTGTTGCCAGATAAAAGGGGAAAAACCTATTCTCATATTTTGGTACTGGCAAAGGAGGTCCCATGATGTAGATGCTCACCCTGAGCTCTCATTACTCTGATGGTGCCGTTATCTTTGTGCTGTTCGCCTTTTGGCGTCCTCTGGTCTAACACCGTTTGAGACGAGGCTCAAAAGAAAGCTGTCTCTGGTGTGGATCAATCAGTTTCAAGGACAATGCATATATTATCAGAGCATGTTTTTGTTTGCATTCTGACCACAAGTATTGTGGTTAACACAGACACGATTCCTTGTAAAAAGGTTCCAGTTTGGTGTTTTAACAACTAAACACAGCTGTTTTGTTGCCAGAAAAAACGGGAAAACACCTCTTCTTAGATTCATGCATGTTGAACTTCTTTCACACCGTACGTAGGCAAAGCTCCCACCGACTATTGGGACAAGCGCTGTTAGCGAAAAACTCTCAAGGCTGGAACAACACACGAGGGGTGGGTGGCCAGCACCACGCCTGGCCGCCTTTGTCTCCCCAGTGGCGATGTTTACACATCACTGCCCACCGGCCACAGCGAGGACCGCTTCAGATAATCGTCACCGGCATCGGTCTCGGCCGTGGGCGGGAATCGAACTCGGGTCGCCGGGTTCTCTGGCGCGCTCCCCCCCCCCCCCCCCCAACGCTAACGCCTACGACACCCACGTGTCCTCACTCAACACGGAGACGGACCCGGCATCCATGGACACACACACACAAACACACGTGGGTCAGTGTCACATTAATGCCGAGCGGCAGACAGACGCGATTATCATGCGGCTGCGTTCCACGCGAACCTCTAATTAATAGCAAAAGCAGATTCCTACTGCGGGGGCGAAGCCATCAGCAGCCCCCCCCTCCCCCCCATATGCCCCGCCCCCACCCCCCACCCCCTCCCTCACGCCACACCAGCCCCTCCCTCTCCATCTTCGCCAGTATTCAGCATCGCCCCCCCACCACCCCTCGCTCAGCAATAATAATAATTGTATAAATTTTGATTTAAAGCTTTCGTGACTGCAGGGATTCATATTCTTGGTTCTGTCGGTAAAGTCATCACGTAGAAGGGAAATAATAAAATAAATAAAATTTTAAACAATAAAAATTCTCACGACGTTTCGACTGCAACACAAGCAATCGTCATCAGGTGTGAAATCCACAGCAAGAAAATTAGAAAATTTGAAAAAAATTCTTGTATTATTTAGAAATTTGAAAATTGTAACATTTTCTGGTATTTTTTTTCAATTATAAAAATTTCTTGTATTATTTGAAAATGTTAAAATTGTCTTGCATTATTTTATTATTTCCCTTCTACGTGACTTTACCGAAAGAACCAAGAAGAAGAATAATGATTGTATAATTATAATTATTGTCCGCACCGGTTCAATCCCAACAACAATAACAACAAACAGCCGCCACCATTCGCCACGTCACACACAGCGCTCGTGCCAGGCTAGGTGCACTTTGTGAGGCTCGCCGTCACGTGCTGCTGCTGCTGGCAGGAGGTCACGGGGCAGACCCGTGGTGTTATGGGTTCATTGCGTGAGAGGCCTTGCAAGATACACCCCCCCAACTCCCCCACTGTGCCACTCGCTCACACACCGCTCAAAATCACAGAATCGTCGTTATCAGCAGCAGCAGCAGAAACACCCAACGCAGAAGATCCCTGGGTCTGAGCTATCCAACAAAGCTCATGGTCCACCCTAAACCTCATGTGCACAAACCATGGCAGATGCGGATAACTGATGCGCAATTGGGAAATAAAACACATTCCTGCGGAGGGAGCTGGTAGTAACGTTGGGTTGCTCGGTCAATGGCCAGGGTCAACGGCGACGTGGTGTATTCTGCAAATATGCCCGACTGTGAGGGCGGGAACAAGCCGGCGTGAGTAGGTGAAACGTTGAGTTTTATAAGGGCACCACGGGGTGACCAGCCCCTCCCCACCAAGCCCCACCCCCCACCCAGCCCCACCCAGCCCCTCCCCACCCTCCCTCCCCACCCTCCCCTCTCCACCCAGCCCCACCCTCCCACCCCCCACCCCAGCTCCACCCTCCCCATCCAGCCCCTCTCCTCCCCACCCAGCACCTCCCTGCACGACGGATGGACGGACACAATAATCTCCTGTGGGCTGGTGGAACCAGTGGGTTCCTACCCAGTATGAATACAACTCCCAAGTGAGTGTTGCCATGGTGACTCCTACTGGAAAACCTTGGGGAGAAACTCCAAGAAGCCGAGAGAGAAACCCAAGAAACTGAAATAAAACCCAAGAAACTGAAATAGAACCCCAAGAAACTGAAATAGAAACCCAAGAAACTGAAATAGAAACCCAAGAAACTGAATAGAAACCCCAAAAACGAAATAGAAACCCAAAAACGAAAAAAACCAAAACTAAAAACCCAAGAAACTGAAATAGAAACCCAAGAAACTGAAATAGAAACCCCTAAAGAAACCTGAAATAAAAGAAGAACTGAATAGAAACTAAGAAACTAAATAGAAACCCAAGAAACTCCCGAAATAGAAACCCAAGAAACTGAAATAGAAACCCAAGAAACTGAAATAGAAACCCCTTAAGAAACCCAAGAAACTGAACATAGAAACCCAAGAAACTAGAAAAGAAACTGAAATAGAAACCCAAGAAACTGAAATAGAAACTCAAGAAACTGAAATAGAGCCCCAAGAAACTTAAATAGAAACCCAAGAAATTGAAATAAACCCCCAAGAAAATGAAATAGAAACCC